>VSMD01018149.1:0-10218 GCA_008750895.1 Mirza zaza
TGACGAAATAGATTTAGTGGCTTTAAACAAATAAAGCTAAATAAAATCATTTCATTTTCTCATGGGTCTCTAAATTGGGCAGGGCTTGATGGGGAAGACTCATCTCTGCCCCATGGGGCATCAGCTGTGATAACTCAATCAAGAGCTGGAGGACGGGATCCCAAGATGGTGCACTCACACGGTGACAAGGTCAAACTGGCTGTGGACTGAGAGTTCAACCCAGGCTGAGGACTGATGGCCTCTGTTTCTCCACCTAAACCATTTCATGTGACCGGTGCTTCCCACCTAGTGACTGGGTTCAACAGACAAATGTTCTGAAGGAGAATCTGGCAGAATCTGCTTCACCTTTTAAAACTTGGCTTTGGAAATCACATGGCACCACTTCAACCAAACCCTAGTAATTGAGGCAGTCACGAAAGTGCACCCAGGTTCAAGGGAAGAGGACATACACTCTATGTGTTAATGCAGAGTGGTAAGTTCTGGAAGAGCACATGGAATGGAAAATATTCTTAAATACTTTTTAAAAAATTATCCTACAGTCATCTGGCCACAATTCACATTCCTCCCACATGCAAAATACACTTCTTCCTTAAAAAAAAAAAAACAATCTCATTCCATGAAGGATTTTGGGCTCAGGTTTGTGGTCCAGGATCTCATTATCTAAAGCAAATCCAGTGGAAAACAGTGGGCAGCTTCTTAAAAAGTTAAACACACCCTTACTATATAGTTCAGCCATTCTGCTTCTAGGTATTTACCTAGGAGAAATGAAAGCACAAAGCCATACTAAGAGATGAGGGTTCTTGGATGAGGTTCCTAGGGTACAGATCCCTAAGTAAGATTTTTCTTGTTCTGAAAATCTTTGAATTGAAGAGAAAGCTATCTACCCCCTACACACTCAACATACAATGGTAGGACGTATATATAATAACTTCCATAAACACTCTTGTTCAAAAAGAGGGAAAATGAGGCACACAGAAGTCACTGCTCCATAGCAATCCTGAAGTCCCACTGGGCACATTTTGCCAATCCCTTGATTAGAGTTCACTTCTACTGCCTGTGTAAAATTTACTGCACCTCTTTACTCTTTTGGCTCTTCATTCTACACTCTGAATCATTCTTACTTTTTAATAAAATATAATCCACATTTGCAGCTGAGTGATTTTGTCAGTCTGCTTTATGTCCATAGAAGTTCAGGGGTCTGAAGGCCTACTTATATTTTGTACAGTATCTATACTATTTAGTCCAAATTGGTTTTGTTTTCAATAATATATTTAATTCTCTTAAAAGCTTATAGATTTCTTAGGAATCTCACTGGGGTCTCTTTAGATAAAAGTGACACCCACAAATCACATCCAGATAAGCCCTTTTTTACCTTAACCTACTGATAAGGGACAATGTTTTTCAGATTCTTATAAACCCTATTATTTAACAGGATTGGTGATATTTAAATATTTAGAGAGTATTAGATCTGTCTGAATGTTTCTTTAAAGCACTGACACTGAGGCACTGTGGCCTTAACACATTATCTATCTTATAGTCCCACCTTAGGGTTGATCTTCGGCCGAAGGACATGCCTTCCTTTGAGAATTCTGTGGCACCTGGAGAGGCTAGGAATGAAAAACGGTTTCCTTTTAGAATCCAGGAAGTCCTGGATCCTTTTTATTTCCTTTATATTTGCTTGAAAATCGAACAGTTCCTTTTTTAAGTTCCTCTGTCCTTATCCTTATCTATTCATACATAGATCCATTTGGCACTTTCAAAATTCTGCCTGGAAATTTCCATGTTCACCAGTTCATTATGTGTATTTTCTATTTTTTGTGTCATTGCAGGCAAAACCCCCTTTCCACCAGATCCCAGTGCCCTTTTCTTCTCTTTCCTTCAAGCCCTTACTCACAGTCTCCTCAGGGGCCATCAGGCTCCAGCTAGCCATTGTTTCAAGGGCCTTCCAACTTTAGCCGCTTCCCAGTTTCAAAGCCACCGTCACAGTTTCGGGCTTTGCTGTGGCAGCACCCACTTCCACACATCGAGTCTGCTCCAGTTCTCCACTGGCGCATAATACGCTATGCCAAAACTCAGTGGCTTAAAATGGCAATAATCATTTGTTATTTCCCCAGAATCTTCTATCTAGGCAAAGCTCAGTGGGGAACGCTTATCTCTGCTCCCGATGGCATTAGCTAAAGCAGCTCGTGAGTCAGAGGATCTGATTTCAAGATGACCCATTTGGCTGACGAGTTGGCGCTGACTGCTGGCTGGGAGTCGAGCCTGGCTTGAGGCTCGTGACAGCCACAATATCGCTTTAAGAGGGCCTCCTGTGAGCCCTCATCCCGTAGTGACTGGAGTCCTAGCGTGAGCATCCCAAGAGAGGAGGGCAGCCTTTACGGCCTCGCCTTAGTAGTCACAGAGTGTCACTTCAGCCACATGCTGTTAGTTGAGGTGGTCACAAAAGCCTGACGGACCTGACCAGCTTCAATGGGAAGGGACAGAGACTTTCCCTCTTGAAGTGGGTGTACTAAGGTTCTAGAAGAGCACGTGGAATGGAAAATATCATTGCGGCCATTAAAAAAGTACAATTTGCCACACATTCTCTTTTATTTAATTATATTTTTTGGTTATTTAAACGTTTTATGTAGGTCAAAAGTCAACACTATATAAAAAGGTATCCTAAGGGAGGTTTCATTCCCATTTCTATCCCTACAGGTAATATGTCAATTGATTTCTGGTTTATCCTTCCAGTTTCTGTTTTAAATTACACACACACACACACACACTTTTACATTCCTATTGCCAATTCTTTCTTACACAAAAGAGATATTTTATATATATATATTATATGATAGACTTTATATTTTAGTACTTGCTATATAACCTTTCATCAAGATCTTCCTTATTCTCTTCATGGCTGTGTAGTACTCCACTGTATGCATGTACTAGAGTTTATTCAATTTGTCTTTTATGAATAGTCATTTGCTGTCAAGCTTTTGAATTTTTGCCATTCTGGTAGGTAAGAAGTAGTATCTCAGTGTAGTTTTAATTTTAATAACTTTATGGTTAAAATATATATATATATAAAATCTTCTTTTTCTGTGAAAGGTCCGTTCATGACTTTTGCCCATTTTTCTACTGAGCTTTCTAAATTTTAATAATTTCTCTCAATTTGGACAAATTTTTATATGCTAGAGAAATTCATCCTCCAGCTGTTGAAAATTTTTTTCTACCAGTTTTTCCTTTGTTTTTTGACTTTGTTTATTTTGCTTTCTACCTGACAAAAGTTTTTGCTTCCGATAATGTCAACAACTTTATCCATGTTTTCTTATTACAAAGAGAAACAAATAATTTTATGCAAACTGTATATAAATTAGGTAACATTACCACACAGGAAAAAAAAACTGAATTAAGTCATTTTTTAACCCAGGACTTTAGCTATACATACTTAGTAGGATATATCGTTAGTGGTGTTAGTGTGTTAATTTGGAGGTATGTATTTTCTATACAGGATCTCAAAGGACAGAGCAAATAAATTACTCTATCTCTGTGACTGGGAGAAGGCAGAGACCTGTCAGACACATCCTCAGCCTCACTAGTGATCCAACCACTGCTGCATGAGTGGTTGCGGGCAAGCTTCAAACCAGCTCAAATTGACATCTCGTTACCAGTGTGCACCACTTGTCTCCCTCTTCCTGCCCCGGGACTTCCTTGCTGTGATACGGGATGCCTGTGGAAACCCACGCGATACTCACACATTGTAATTCAGGGGAGCAGATGAATCAGTCAGTCGGGGTAGGAGCTGATAGATAGATGCTTCTCCCTTTTGCTTTGGACAAACAACTCTAAGAATATTTTATATACTACTTAGAAGACACTGGGAGATCAAGCACCAATCCCCTATAGAAAAAACCACCTCAATAATGGATTTGTTTGGGGTTTCCCTCCTTCTGTGTTTCACTCTCCCTGGTTCCTTACTTTTGCTCCCTGAGATCACTTTCTAAAAAAAAAAAAAAAACACCTGCATGCCACCCTTTGTCACAGGTCCTGCTTTTGGGGACCCTGGCATGGAACATTGCCCATGGAAGAGCTGAATCACTGCACTTATGCTAGAAGCTACTGAGCCCCAAATTTTTTACCACATGGGAAAAATAATCCTTAGTTTATGTGTGGTTACTTGCAGCTGAAAGCACTCCTAACTAGTACAGGTAAACTAAGGGGAGTGACAGTAGCTGAAGCTGAAAGTATGGAAAAGGACCAAATATCAGAGGGCTCCATATGGCAGTCTGAAATGTTTGCACTTCATTCTCTGGAGTGAATCCAGCACTTCTTGCCTGGCCAACTGGTTGGATGGTTTGAGCACCCACTAGTCCAGAGGGAGGTACAGCTGGTGCGATAGGGGAACTTAATGGCTTGGATTGAGAGGTGTTAAATTTGCAATGCCTCTAAACAGTGGCAGATCTAAAGCTGGGGAGGTGCAAAGTGAAAGCTATAAATAAAGCAAGTTTAATTTTTCTGAAGTTACTCACTTTTGTCTTTTTGCCAAACCTAATTCAGATTTTTATGTTCCTGTCATGTTCTATCCTGCTGAGACTCCTTTTTGTAATGGTGCAACACTACTTTATCATTAATCACTACCTGTGAATAATCCACTTTTTAAATTGCTCTATGTTGCCTATAAAATGCCATATGAATTATCACCACAGTTTAGTTCCCAAATTCTGAGAGATGTAATCAATTTTTTAGAATCAAGATATTGCTGAATTGTCATTGGCTGAATTTACAGATGGTCTGATTGGCAAAAACATTTGTTAAAATCATGCACACAAGAGTTTAAGTTACTTTTAGAGTAATGTTGAATCATACACTCACACATACATAGACACATGTATGCATATTTGCACACAGACACACATACCAGCACATAAAATTTTAATTTTTTAATTTGCTCTAGGTAGAGTATATAAAAATATCTAATTCAATTGGTTTTGTAAATAAATGACCATGAATACATTCTCCCTACAACTGGCTAAAAATATGTGGTGATTTGTCCTTCATGGTCGATGCAAACTTCTCCCATAGGACCTGAGTGAGGACACATTGCTAATTTGCCCTCTTCTCTTTGGGTGTTTATTGTGGTCCAGAGCAAGTTCTGCCGGTTATTCAGATCCTTGACAGCACCTGGTTCACCAATGGTAGCATCAACTCCTCCAGAGGAACACCTGTAGGGAGCTGGACCTCAGGAAAGAATTCTGGGATGGGAATATAGACACAAAGGTCACCAGTGGTGGCCAGAATTGGCTACTTGTAAAGAGATGACGAAAAAGGTCAAAGTCAGAACTGTGACAGTGGATCTTAAAACTGACGGAACAAGCAGAGAAATGTATGACAAGACTCAGAAATAGTGTCAGAGATTGGAAGAGAATCAGGAAAGAATGTTGTCACCAAAACCCGAGAGATAATTGACTCTCAGGGAGGAAGAGGCAACGGATGCCTCAGAAAGGTCAAGTGGGCAGTAAATCTTGCATTTGGTGGTGCAGTTTCCGTGGAGTCCATGGTAGAGTCGAAATCTGATTTCACAGGCGTGAGGCATGAATGGCAGGTGAGGAAGCAGAGACTGTACTTATTACTTTTGCAGAAATATGGTCTGCAAAAGGTAGCAGAGAGGAAATGGTGAGTAGACAAGAGCATAGAGGGAACAAGGAGAATTTTTTTTTAAGATAGGAGAAACTGACATTTAAAGGCAAAAGGAAAGGAATCATTAGAGGAAAAGGAGAGTTTGAACATATGGTGAAACAGAACTATTTATCAGTCAGTAGCCCAGAGAAAATGAGGGGGGGCAAGATCCCCTCAAACTGAGCATTAGCTGTGGCTGGGGAGAGGGGCACTTCTGCCTGGAGACTGAAGGGAAGGAGCGGAGGGTGGGGACGGATCCAGATACATCTGGGGGGAGCACAGTGGTAAATACAGCAGGTCCACTTCTGATGACCTCTCTTCTCTGTGACATAGGAGGCAGGTCACCACCAGACTCAAGCTGCCACTTAACCTCACCCCTGCCAAGAGGGAGTGAGCTTCACGTCTTCCCAGGCTGACAAAAACGTCACGATTCCTCACTTACTTACAGAAATGAAGGGAGCAAAGGTGAGCATGGGCTTTGCACCGCACTTTCTGTTCTCAAGATGGCTCACTCCTGAGAGGATAAAAAGATACAAAATAATTAAAACCCCAGAAAGGGATAGTGCAGATAAAGATTTTGAGGAGGAGTGTGGAGATAATGGAGGAAGAAATCAAATCTACAGGGGCTGTGGGTGGGCTTCCTATTTGGAAAAATTTCTGAGAAGGCACTCAAAGGAACAAAAAATTTTGATATGTACAGATGAACACAAGGTAGACATGGGCAGAGAAGGTCAACAGTGTTTAATCCAGTGGAATCAGTATAAACAATGAATGCTGAGGTGGTTCCACTTGCAACCAGTTACCTAAGCACCAGATTCTAAGGCTGAACACGTTAGTGTAATTGTTAAGCCTTTAGAGTGCGGCTGTCTGAGGTCAGTTTTTAGCTCCATCACTTACTGCTCAGCATAACCAGTTATAAATGGAAATAGTAATAGTAACCTCCAACCTCATAGGAACCTGTCACGACTCTTTAGACTATACATTAAAGCAGTAAGCAGTGCTTAGCAACAGAAATTGCCCAGTGTCACTGCAGGTAGGCCTGGTATGTTAGACTTCCGGATCTTTATTTAATAGACTAAGTGATGAAAATCGTTAAAGGTTTGGGGGCTTAAGAAATACAGTGGTTCATGCCTGTAATCCCAGCACTTAGGGAGGGGAGGAGGGAGGATTTCTTGAGGCCAGGAGTTCAAGACCAACCTGGGCAACATTGTGAGACCCTGTCTCTAAAAAGAAAAAAAACATTGCCTGTAGTCCCAGATGCTTGGGAAGCTGAGGCAGGAGGATCACTTGAGTCCAGGAGTTCAAGGCTATGTGAGTTATGATTGTGCCTTTGCACTCCAGCTGGGTGACTCTGCCAGTCAAAGTCTGGCAGAGACTTTTTTTTGACTCTGCCTCAAAAAAAAAAAAAATTTGGAGGACTTTCCTGGCAGAGATGTGCAAAATGTTTTGAAGTAGGGTGAAAATTCAAGTGGTAGGTGAGTAAAATCATCCTTTCAATAGACTATGCAGAAAGGCAGTGAGATTTAGCCTTTTGCCTAGTGTTTATGCACAACTTATATTTATATTGAGCTTTCTTTGTTCATAAATTTTGGCTATGAACTTAAGAGAGATACATGTTTATGCTAATCAAAACTATCATAGAATTACTTGAATTTATTAGCTATGTATAGGGCATTGCAAAATAGAAAATAGGTATAGATTATTCTTCTAAAAACACATACTATAAAATTTAACATCTCTGTGCATCATGTGTGAAAACTTGAGCTCCTTTATGTTGCCCACAAGACAGACATGAAACGTTTTTATCCTACGTGTATGATGCCTAATGGGGAGAATTTATTTATTTTATTTTTAAATTGCATTTTTACTTCATAGTCTCACTAATGAGGTAATTGGCTCTCCTATTATTAATATTTTGAGTACTTTTGATTAGCAATCCCCAAATCCTTCCAGAAGAGGTTCGAGTATCCTTTTTTATCTTGAAAGTCTGCTTGCTCTCCATCAAGTATGTTGTTTGGAAATTCATATTTGCCACAAAGAAAGAAGAGAATAAACATTTTTGGTAATCCTTATGATGATTTCCTATAACTGTGGTAATAATGTTTTCACTATCACAACAGGAAATCGGGGAAAAGAAAGAGCTCTCTAAAGCTCAGACATTTTATTCTTTAAAAATTAATTCATGAACCTTCATAACAATCACAATGAGAAGAAAAATTAAGTGAAAATAGTGCGAAGAGCAGGTAAGTTTTCTTAGGCATGAGAAGTTTGACTTTCTTAAGGAACTACATTAAGGCAGGCGTTCAGTTATCTATTGATGTGTAATATATTATCGCAGAATTTAGCACCTTAGCACAACCGCTTTATTGTGTTCACAATTTCATTTTAAGGCCATTTTTAATCTACATAGGTGATGCTAGAAATAATTTTAAGATATAAAATAGTCCATACAGTTTCATATTTAATGACTTACTCAGCATAATCTTGCCGTGAAGCATTAGCTTAGGAAATTAAAATGATATTATGAGGTTTTTTAAAAATATATAAATAGTTGACAATGCATGCTAAATTCTTTTTAATACCTTTAGTCACAAACTGGTGGTCCACTGGCTGAGCTTGCCTCAGGGGTGTTTTGTTTGGCCTCAGTGTTTTTAAAAAGATGAGCCAACATTTTAAAATAGGAGGATTTAACATAAAACTCCAAATTTTCAGCTACTCTTGGAAAGTGGAAAATTCGGGTCATAAAAGGCTTAAATCCCACTTGGTTATATCTTGATCAGAACTGAGTAGCAGCAGTCCCCATGGACAACTCTATCAATTTCTAGTGCTAAATACCATCTTTCCATATGCTTGCACCTGGCTTTTTTCTTATGGTAGAGAAAAATATATCTGTACACAATATTTACTAAAATTTGGAAAACAAAAGAAAGACAAAGAGGGTTGTATGTTCCTAGAAATGAGAGAATGCAGTTGATGGGGTGGGGCGGGGGACCCAGGGGGTGAAAGAATACGCCTACATGTTCAAAATGCCAATGCCCCTGCCCATCTTACTTGGATAGTTTACCTGCCTGACCTTTGTAGGCATTTGAGTTGCAGCTCCTGCTTTAGTGACCAGAGGCTAAGGTTGTTCTTAAATGCTTAGCAGAGGCTCCCTAGAGTTTAGTGGGAACACAGGACATGCAGTTGTGAGAACAGAGCTTTAAGAACTCTAGTTTTTACTCTGGTAATTGTGGGATTATGGAATGAGCACTGGATATAAAGACAGAGTATATCCATGGTGGCGTAAAGGCAGCTGAAAAATTCTTTGTAAGTCTGCCTGAGAATAGGTGTTCTATTTCTCCACCCCTTTGGATCTGTTCTGGTCCTATGACTGCTTTAATCGATAGGATATGGGGGTTGAAATACTAACCTTTCAGATGACTGACAGTTTCTTTCTGTTGGAATCCAGCTACCATGTTCTGAGGAAGCCAAAGCAGCCACATGGGGAGGTCCACACGGAGGAGAATTTTAGCCCCAGCTCATCTAGCACCAACTTGCCATTCGTGTGTGAAGGAGCCAGCTTGGAAATGGATCCTCCAGTCCCAGTCAAGCCTCCCAGTTGATACCATGCAGAGGACAGATGAGCTGTCCCTGCTGAGCACTGCCCAAATCACATGGCTGTGAACAAATAAATGACTGTTGTTTTAAACCACTAAGTTTTGAACAGGCTTTCACACAGCTATAGAAAGTATAGTATTTTCAGGGGTCTAGTGTTTGTGCCCCCAGAACCCATGAGCCCTTCCTCTGGCAAGGGTGCCTGTAATTTCCCTGGGGGAGCCAATCCACTCCCACTCTCAGTACATGTACTTTGAATGATACTGACTCTGTCCCCAGCTCCAGGGATGAGCTTATGATTCACCTTGGCCAAGTCAGGGCAGCTGACCACTGAAATTGTTTCTAGAACGAGGCACGTGACCCAGTCAGAGCCAATGACTTACAATAAGACTTTTACTGGTGCTGGTGAAAGATGCCTCTTTCTTTTCAAGTGGATCTAAACCCAAGAAGATATAAGCCTGGAATTACCCAGCAGGTATGGGCTGAGAATGAAGCAGACACAACGGAAGGCTGGGGAGAGAGATGGAAAGAAGTCAAGTCCTGATGACATTGTTTAAGTTTGGGCACAGCTGTGCCTGAGGCCATCCCCACCTGGGACTTGTCAGCTACATGAACCAGTAAGATTTCTGTTTGTTTATTTTGCTTGAGCAAATTCGAATTGGATTTTCTGTCACTTGCCCCAGAAAGAGTCCTCAGACATAGAGTCTGAATTTGGATCCTTGATCTTGATATCTTTTTCTTATTTTCTTTCTTCCTCTCTTTTAATTTGGCATAACTTCAGATTTACAGAAAATTTGCAATAATACAAAGAATTCCCATATACTCTTTACCCAGATTTCCCTAATGTTAACAGTTTTACCATATTTGCTTTTTCCTGTTCTCTCTCTATTTATATACACATATTATTTTTTCTGAACTGATTGTGAATAAGTTGCAGTCAAAATACCTCTTTACCCCTAAATACTT
>VSMD01018150.1:1535-42645 GCA_008750895.1 Mirza zaza
CTCAAAAAAAAAAAAAAAAGAAAAGAAAAGAAAAGAAAAGAAAAGAAATTATCCAGACAACTAAAAAAAGTATATAGAGAAAAAATTAGCCGGGCATGGTGGCGCATGCCTGTAGTCTCAGCTACTCGGGAGGCTGGGGCAGGAGGATCGCTTGAGCCCAGGAGTTTGAGGTTGCTGTGAGCTACGCTGACACCATGGCACTCTAGCCAGGGCAACAGAGTGAGGCTCTGTCTCAAAAAAAAAGCATGACTTAATGACTTTTGCAACAATATGGATGAACTGGAGACCATTCTCCTAAGTGAAGTATCTCAAGAATGGAAAAACATACACCACATGTACTCGCTATTAAATTGGAACTAACCAATGAGCACACAAGTGCACAGAGGGAAGTAAAACTCAGTGGAAACCAAGCAGGAGGGAGGTAGGGAGAGGGGAGAGGCAAAAACCTACCCAATGGGTATAATGAACACTATCTGGGTGATGGGAACACTTATAGGCTTAACTCAAGCCATGCAACAAAAACGTTTGCATCACCTTGATATTTTGAAATAAAATAATAGTAATAATAACAGCATAGAGGTAAAAGTGCTAAAAAAGGAAGTTTTTAAGGCTAGTCCAATGGTAGTGGGTTATCAGAACTTATTAACATTAGTGTCACTAAAGTTGGTATTCAAGCCCTCACTGCTAAATTTGACTGGCTTAATAAAGAAGTGTTTAAGAAAATCTATTGAACCTTGGGTTAAGAGCAGTGGGAGTCCATGGTGCTTTAGCCTAAAGCTGCTCCCATTTCCCCTCCCAGGTCCATTGGAGCTGATTTTAAAGGGCAAGCAAGACAGTCCATAAAAAAACAGTAATTTAGCTGCTGGAGGGGAATTACTTGGTTAGGAATGAGCTCCAAAAACTTCCTATGCCCAGGGGTATTGAAAACAATAGCAAAGTCAGTGGCATATAATTGGGGAAAGCCAACATCAGTTACCCGAGGTCACAATATTGGTTGGGGCAAGCAACAGAATAGACCTGCCCAAAGTTTAGCAAAGAAATCCAGAAAACAAACAGCCATAGTGGGGCTTGATAAGCCCCATCAAACTGCTGTTGGTCTAGAAGGCTGTGTGTATGTGTAAGACTACACTCAAGTTCAGGGTACTGGAGAAGGCCTTAGTTATTTGTGCTTCTCTGGCTAATGTGAGGCCTTGCAGAAGCACAGAAGAGACAATGAGAAGGAATAACAGAAAGTAAAAGTCAGGGAAGACTTGTAAACTCCCTGAACTTTGAATGTGTTTCCCAAACCACACACAATTTCATCAGCAGAGGGTAGAAGACATACTGGCTCCAGGTGTTTAAGGACAACCTCCAACAAATCATTGGCTGACCACTAAGTCATCCTGACCTAGATATGACATGTAGGAAGCCGGGTTTAAAAATAAAAAAAAAAAAAACAATCAGAAACATCAATGGGGCCACACACTAAAGAGGAGTGCATAATTATGTAAAATCTACAAAATTAGTTCAGGCAAGTCAATAAATAAATAAAAAAGAAACAAAACTACAACAACCTCTAGGGAGTGGGGATCAGAACCCTGAGTTTAACCTTTTGAGGAACTGCCAGACTGTTTTCAAAAGTGGCTACACCCAGTAGGACATCTATCATCAAAATGATGGACAATCTGCAGGTCTAGATCTGAAAGAAAAAAAAAAGATGGACAATAAGCAAGTGTTGGCAAGAATGTGGAGAAAACTAAAAACCTTCGTACCCTGCTGGTGAGAATGTAAAATGGTACAAGTGCTTTGGAGAACAGTGTGGCAGTTCCTAAAAGGCTAAACCTAAAGTTCCTATATAACTCAAAAATTGGAAACTACCTAGAATGTTCATCAACTGATGAACAGATAAACAAAATATAGTATAGTCATATGATGGAATATTATTCAGCCATAAAAAGGAATGAAGTGCTGATACAGGATGTAACATGCATGAACCTTTTAAATACTATGCTACACCTCTTGTATTTTCCTAGATAGAGCTGGAACCCATTCTACAAGTGAAGTATCTCAAGAATGGAAAAACAAGCACCACATGCACTCACCAGAAAATTGGTATGAAGTGATCAACACCTAAGTGGACATATAGGAATATCATTTATCGGGTGTTGGGCAGGTGGGGGGGGGAGGAGGGGATGGGTATATACAAACATAATCAATGAGATGTGCAACATTTGGGGGATGGTCACGCTTGAAGCTCTGACTCGAGGGGGGAGGGGGGCATGGGCAATATACATAACCTTAAGATTTGTACCCCCATAATATGTTGAAATTAATTAATTAAATTTAAAAAATACTATGCTAAGTGAAAGAAGCCAGACTAAAAAGATGACATATTGTATGATTTCATTTATTTGAAATGTCCAGACTTGGTAAATCCATAGAGACAGAAAGTAGATCAGTAGCTACTAGGGGCTAGGGGTAGGGAGGAAATGGGAAGCAAGTGCTAATGGGTGTGGGATTTCTTTTTGGTGTGATGAAAATGTTCTGGAATTAGATAGTGATGATAGTTGGGTCACCTTGTGTTTATACTAAAAACTACTGAGTTATACACTTTAAAACGGTGAATTTTATGGTATGTGAATATCTCAATTAAAAAAATTAATGCTAAGTGAAAGTAGCCAGATGCAAAAAGCAATATAGTGTATGATTCCATTTATATGAAATCTCTAGAAAAGGCAAATCTATAGAGACAGAAAGCAGATTAGTGGTTGCCTGGGGCTAGGGGTGGGAAGGGGTGCAAAAAGCAATATAGTGTATGATTCCATTTATATGAAATCTCTAGAAAAGGCAAATCTATAGAGACAGAAAACAGATTAGTGGTTGCCTGGGGCTAGGGGTGGGAAGGGGGATTGACCACAAAAGAGTACAAGGGATCTTTTAGTCTGATGAAAATGTTCTAAAACTGGATTGTGGCCAAGGTTGTACAACTTTATTATTGAATTGTATATTTAAATTGTATATTTAAAATTCAATATTAAAAATTATTGAATTGTATATTTAAAATGGGTGAATTTCATGCTATTTAAATTATACCTCAATAAAGCTATTTTTTAAAAAGAAAATACAAATCAACTAGGGCTCTTTTGAGAAATGGTGGGGCTGGGGCAGGAAATATACAAGATAAGTCTTGTGCCAGAAATCAAGCAAACTATGGAGCACTAACAAGTCATGTCAAAGGGATACAAGAGGCAACACACTGGCAAAAGATGGGATGATTTGAGCATTAACAAGACTAATGAATGCAATCAATTGAAACCCATTGAATACATTTTTAATTTTTAAAAATTTTTATTTTTAATTTTTATGGATACATAAATAATTTTTATGGATACAATTGAGACCCAATGAATATATTTTTTAATTTTAAAAAAATTTTAATTTTTATGGATACATAATAGTTGTACATATTTATGGGGTACATGATATACATTTTTAAAAGGGAGGTCATAATGACAGAGAAAGAACAAACCCATACAACTCATTGGATATCATCGAAAGTAGGGCACCAACTCTTTATTCTGAGAATTGGTAATGAAGGAAAGAATTAATCATTTCTTCTGCCTTCCCTGTAGAAAGGTAACCCAATAGTCCTATTTGATGAGGAAAAGTTTACTTTCAGGAGAATTCCAACTAATTAATGTAGAAAAAATTAGGAAATAATCATTTTGCAACCTGTAATATAACAATTAATTCCACCAGTGGTCATTAATGGATTAAACTATTTGATGAAAGCTTGATGGGAAACATCATAATGAACGATCAGACTGTCACTTGTTCATTAAAAGTGGAATGGAAATGTGCCTCCATATGTGATTCAAAGTGAATTATACAGCTACCCCTGTGAAATATTCTTACCAAATAAATACACAAAAAAGTTGAACCTGATTACTATCAAGCCTCTAAAACTAACTTCTATATAGAAAAATATGAGGTATAAAGAAATAAAGTAAATGACAGCATGATAAGAAAACAAACAAATTCAAAATGTAGGATATTCTATGGGACAACTGACCCACTTTCTGCAATAAGTCAATGGCTTCAAAAAGAAAAAGCGAGGCACAGATTGCTCTCGATTAAGAGAGACTTAAGAGATAATAACCAAATGTAATGTATGGATCTTGTTTCAATCCTGATATGAATAAATCAACTATTAGACAATCTTCTGAGACAATCTGAGAACTTTAACAATAGACTGAGTATTAGAGGCTATTAAGAAATTATTAATTTTTAAGATAGCACAATGACAGGGTGGTTATATAAGAAAATGTCTGTACTTTTAATGCATGCCTACTGAAGATGTAGGGGTAAAATAACATGATGTCTGGAATTTGCTTTAAAATATTTTGGCAAATTTTTAAAAATGAAAGAAAAAAACAAAGAACAAAGAAATGGCTGAAACAAGACTGGCAAAATCTTGATAATTATTGAATATGATTATTGCATATATGAGGGTTCATTATACTATTCTCTTTACTTATGAGTACATTTGAAAATGTTTAATAATTTTTTCAAGTTCATAAATCTGACCATGTAACTTGCAAGCATAAAAAACTTTCAGTGGATCCTAGCTCTCTGGGAGGCCAAGGTGAGAGGATTGCTCGAGGTCAAGAGTTTGGAACCAGCCTGAGCAAGAGCGAGACCCCGTCTCTACTATAAATAGAAAGAAATTAATTGGCCAACTAATATATATAGAAAAAATTAGCCGGGCATGGTGGCGCATGCCTGTAGTCCCAGCTACTCAGGAGGCTGAGGCAGGAGGATCACTTAAGCCCAGGAGTGTGAGGTTGCTGTGAGCTAGGCTGACGCCAGGGCACTCACTCTAGCCTGGGCAACAAAGTGAGACTCTGTCTCAAAAAAAAAAAAAAAACAAAAAAAACACCTTTCAGTGGTTCCCCAAGGTCCACAGAGATAAAGTCCAAATCTATAGCAGAGCCTATAAAGCCCTCATAACCTCATCTCTTACCACTCCCTAAAGTCCAGCCACTAAACCTCCTATTTTATACCTTCATGCCTTTGTACCTATTGGTTCCTCTGTGTTTGCTACCCCACTTCTTCCCACACCTTTTGGGCCTCAAAAGATTTTTCTGACTCATCATCAGTTTTAGACTCTAACACAGGTCTCCCTCTCTGTGAAGCCTTTCTTTTTCTTTCTTTCTTTCTTTTTTTTTTTTTTTTTTTTCTGAGACAGAGTCTCACTCTGCCACCAGGGCTAGAGTGAGTGCCGTGGCGTCAGCCTAGCTCACAGCAACCTCAAACTCCTGGGCTCAAGTGATCCTCCTGCCTCAGCCTCCCGAGTAGCTGGGACTACTGACTTGTGCCATGACACCCAGCTAATCTTTTCTAGTTTTAGTAGAGATCTGGTCTCATTCTTGCTCTGGCTGGTTTCCAACTCCTGAGCTCAAGCAATCCTCCTACCTCAGCCTCCCAGAGTGCTAGGACTACAGGTGTGAGCCACCATGCCCATCCCGTCCTATCTATCCTTATTTGCAACTTTTTTTTTTTTTTTTTTGACAGAGTCTCACTCTGTTGCCCAGCTAGAGTGCCGTGGCGTCAGCCTAGCTCACAGCAACCTCACACTCCTGGGCTCAAGCAATCCTCCTGCCTCAGCCTCCCAAGTAGCTGGGACTACAGGTGTGCGCCACCTTGCCCGGCTAATTTTTTCTATATATTTTTAGTTGGCCAATTAATTTCTTTCTATTTTTAGTAGAGATGGGGTCTCGCTCTTGCTCAGCCTGGTTCCGAACTCCTGACCTTGAGTGATCCTCCCACCTCGGCCTCCCAGAGTGCTAGGATTACAGGCATGAGCCATCGCACCTGGCCCTTATTTGAAAATTCTGAGAATACCTTTCTCCCATCCAAATACTAACCAGGCCCTGCTTAGCTTCCGAGATCAGACGAGGTTGGGCGCATTCCAGGTGGTATGGCCATAGACTGAGAGTACCTTTCTATAACGCACCTTTCCTCCTTTAACTTATACACTTAAGGTATATAAGTACTTGTTGACTGATAGAGCACTAAAATAAAAGGGCATATTAATAGGTTTTTGTCAGTCAGATTTTAGAAGCTTGAACTAGATGATCTCTGAAGTTCCTTAGATTCAATTAAGAGTGTATGATTAAGTAGAATAGCTTTGGCTGCCTGAAACATTTTTCTTTGCCTCTGGTGCCAAGGAGGACACAGACTGAGCCAGACAAGGACAATCTCCAGTCAAGAATATTAAGTTTGGACTATGTGAAAGGCCCCCATTTTACAAGAAACAAGCCTCCCTATAACCCTAAAGCACTGACCCCAGGAAAAGACTAGAAATTGGTTCCAGGCAGTATTGTGACAAGACTGCTGGCTCGGATCCTATATATAACAGCAGTTGAAGGTAGATGAACAGCAGCAAACTCTTATTTGATAGAGTGATTTCAACATGGGAGAAAGTATTTCATCAAGCTGAAAAGATTTGAGCTCTACTCTGCCCTTTTTGATATTTTAAAATAGTTATTTGTATGAAGACACTAATGGCATACTAGTCAATTTTGCAGATAAGCTGGAAAAGCAGCTAGTACATCTGGATGACATTTGGGATTCAAAATAAGTTTGACAAGCAGGAATGATAGGCTAAATTTAACAAGCTGAAAAGAAAGAGATCAAATAAAAGCCTTGTACAAGGCCCTAAAACACAAGTGTTCAAGTACCAAATGGATGGGCCGGGCGCAGTGGCTCATGCCTATAATCCTAGCGCTCGGGGAGGCCGAGGCAGGAGGATCGCTCAAGGTCAGGAGTTTGAGACCAGCCTGAGCAAGAGTAAGACCCTGTCTCTACTAAAAATAGAAGGAAATTAATTGGCCAACTAAAAATATATAGAAAAAATTAGCCGGGCATGGTGGCACATGCCTGTAGTCCCAGCTACTCTGGAGGCTGAAGCAGTAGGATTGCTTGAGCCCAGGAGTTTGAGGTTGCTGTGAGCTAGGCTGATGCCATGGCACTCTAGCCTGGGCAACAGAGTGAGACTCTGTCTCAAAAAAAAAAAAAAAAAAAGTACCAAATGGATGAACACGGCAGAGTTAAATTCTTAGAGATGTGAACTATAGGTTCAACAAAAGTCAACAGAGTGATTGATGTGGCTGTCAAAAAAAAAAAACAAGCTAAAAATACTGGCCTGCATGAGTAGTAGCACAGGGTCTGGAACAAAGAAAGTCATTGATCCACTCCTCTGTACTGATCAGAACATGTACCTGAAATAGTACATTTCATTCTAGATGCCAATCTTTAAGGAGATATTAATGAAGTATGAACAGAACAGAATAACCAGAATAATGAGTATATCTTAAAACTCTGGGCCAGCGCGGGGGCTCACGCCTGTAATCCTAGCACTCTGGGAGGCTGGGGCAGGTGGATCACTCAAGGTCAGGAGTTCAAAACCAGCCTGAGCAAGAGTAAGACCCTGTCTCTACTAAAAGTAGAAAGTGTTGTCAAGTATCAGAGCTACCCAACAATGGAAGAGACTGTCTCAGGAGCAATTTCTTCAAACAATGAAGTTTCAGCACAGACCTATAATCCCCTGGTGAAAATAATGAGAGGCATTAAAATGCCTGGGATAATTTCTAGGTCTCTTTGCTAAAAGAACCCAAAAGCAATGACATTCTAGTAGCAATGGGTATATGCAGCACACAGATCTTGGTTTCTAAATATCAGTCCTTACTTAAAGGAGCCAGGGTTCCTTGGAGAAATAGTTGATTCTAGGGCTAGGGCAGGGAAAATACGAGATAAGTCTGAAACGTTCTTGCTGTCCCAGAAAGTAAGGAAATGCACTGGCCAAATCTGGGCCAACTTGAGCATCAAAATGAATAACAGTAAAACATTATAACCTATGTAATAAGTAAGAATCCATGAGTCCATACTAATAATCAATCAATCAATTCATGCGGTAAAGGGAAAGCTCTTCTTTATAATAGGATGCCAACTAATAAATGTAGATGTATTTAGAAAAATCACCATTTTTCAAAAATCATAGTAATAACTAATTCAGGTAAGAATCATTAATGAATGTTAAAAACTATTGGGTAAGAGTTTGATGAGGAACAGGACATTTATATAGTTTCAAAGTATCCCCCCTTTGTGTATTTATTACAAAGGTAAAAGTAGTAATTTCTTTCTTCCTATTGTTGAGATACCAATCCTCTCAAAATTCATGTATAGATTCAATATAATTACAATCATAATCTCACCAGGTTTTTTAACAGAAAAACTGGTTCTGGCCAGGCATTGTGGCTCACACCTGTAATCCTAGCACTCTGGGAGGCCGAGGCGGGTGGATTGCTCAAGGCCAGGAGTTCAAAACCAGCCTGAGCAAGAGCGAGACCCCGTCTCTATTATAAGTAGAAAGAAATTAATTGGCCAACTAATATATATAGAAAACATTAGGCGGGCATGGTGGGCGTATGCCTGTAGTCCCAGTTACTTGGGAGGCTGAGGCAGCAGGATTGCTTGAGCCCAGGAGTTTGAGGTTGCTGTGAGCTAGGCTGATACCATGGCACTCACTCTAGCCTGGGCAACAAAGCGAGACTCTGTCTCAAAAAAAAAAAAAAAAAAAAAAAAACTGGTTCTAAAATATATATGGAAATGCAAAAGACCTAAAATGTCCAAAGCAATCTTGAAAAAGAACAACAAAGTTGGAGGAGCTATATTCCTGACATTAAGACTTATATAAAGCTACAGTATTTGATAAGCAAATAGAGTAATGGAACAGAATGGAGAGCCCAGAAATAAACCTACACACATAAAGTCATTTGACTTTTGATAAAGGAATATTGGATCGGGGAAAGGAAAGTCTTTTCTTCAACAATTGGTACTAGAATAACCAGATATTCACAAAACAAACCTTGACCCTGACCCTACACCGTACCCCAAAATTAACTGAGGAATGATCATGGAACTAAATATACAATACAAATGCTAAAACTATAAAGTTTCTAGAAGAAAACCCAGCAGAAAATCTTTGAGGCTTAAGGATAGACAAAGGTTTCTTAGAACACAAAAAACTATAGTCATGAAAGAAGAAAATCATAAATTAGGCTTCACTGAATTTAAAACCTGCTCATCAAAAACCACCATTAAGAAAATGAAGGCCGGGCGCGGTGGCTCATGCCTGTAATCCTAGCACTCTGGGAGGCCGAGGCAGGTGGATTGCTCGAGGTCAGGAGTTCAAAATCAGCCCGAGCAAGAGCGAGACCCCGTCTCTACTAAAAGTAGAAAGAAATTAATTGGCCAACTAATATATATAGAAAACATTAGCCGGGCATGGTGGCGCATGCCTGTAGTCCCAGCTACTCAGGAGGCTGAGGCAGAAGGATTGCTTGAGCCCAGGAGTTTGAGGTTGCTGTGAGCTAGGCTGGCGCCACGGCACTCACTCTAGCCTGGGCAACAAAGTGAAACTCTGTCTCAAAAAAAAAAAAAAAAAAAATGAATAGGTAAACGCAGACTGGAATGCAGTGGTGTGATCAAAGCTGACTGCAACCTCCAACTCCTGGGCTCAAGTGATCCTTCTGGCTCAGCCTCCCAAGCAGCTAGGGCTAGACATGTACCACTATGCTTAGCTAATTTTTAATTTTTTTGTAGAGATGGGGTCTCGCTATGTTGCCCAGGCTGTTCTTGAACCCCTGGCCTCAAGCAATCCTCCTGCCTCAGCTCCCAAAGTGCTAGGATTACAGGCATGAGCCTCTGTACCCAGCCTGGAAGTTTCCTGTAAATTTAAATATACATCTACCCCATAGTCTAGTCTAGCAATTCTGCTTCCAGGTATTTACAAGAAAAGAAAGAAAAGAAAAGAGAAAGCACATGTTTACAACAAGACTTGTACTAGAATGTTCTTTGTGGCTTTATTCATAATCCAAATGTCTATTAATAATAAAATGGACAAACGGTGGCATACCCATACAATGGGTTACTACTCAGTAATGCAAAGGAGCAAACTTGATACACACAATAACACTGATTAACTCTCAAAAACATTATGCTGACCCAAAGAAGCACTTCACAAAATCCAGTCCTTACAAGCTATAGATTTTGAAGTAATTAAATGTTGGTTAATAAATGCATTAACAAGGAATGCATTTTATTTTAAGGAGAGAAATGAACAACTACACAAAGATACATAGTTGCAAGAATGTTTATCATGAGAACAAAAAATTGAAAATAAACTTAATGCCTATCAAGATAAAGCTATTTTACACATTCACAGTGAAATGCTACATAGCCTTTTTGGTTTTTTTCGTTTGTTTGTTTTTTGAAAGAAACAGAGTCTCACTGTGATCCCCAGGCTAGAGTGCAGTGGTTATTCACAGGTGTGATCATAGCACATTGCCGCCTCAAACTCCTGGGCTCAAGGGATCCTCCCACCTCAGCCCAGCAAGTAGCTGGGACTGCAGGCATGAGCCACTGTGCCTGGCTTACATAGCCATTTAAAATGATAATATAATCTATATTCATTGATATAGAAAAATGTCCAAAACATACTGTCAAGTGCAAAAAAAAAAGATTTAAAAACAGCATGAAATAAAGAAAAACAAGTTAAAACAAGGTATTTCTCATCTATCATGTTGGTAGATGAAAAATGATTGATAATACCTAATATTGGCAAGTATATGGGGAAAACACACTTTTATACCCCGTTAATGGGAGTATAAATTGGTAGACTCTCGAGGGCTATATATGACTACTATTAAAGTTTTAAATACACTTACCATTTCACACAGCAATACATTTCTAAAAATTTATCCCACAGAAATATATGTATACAAAGAATGTAGTTTTGCACATAACTTGTGCAAAAAAAGAATGTAGCAGTGTTTGTCATACTCAAACATTAGAACAACCCAAATGCCTATCAGTGAGTTCGGCTAAATAAAATGACCGTCCATGTATGCAATGGAACACCATGCAGCTGTTAAAATTAATGAGTTGGTGCTATGTGTAGTGAAACAATAAAAATGTTAAAAATATATTACACAAAAAGGAGGTTGCAGCATAGTGTCTGAAATATAGTTTGTGCCATTATAAAGATTATATATAAATATATGCATAGACAGAATTCTGTAAGACTTATACTAAATTCTTAACACTAGTTACCTCAGAGTGATAGAATTATAAGGGACTTACATTTTCCATGTTGTAGAGTTATGTCATTGTTTATGAAAATTGTTTATAATATATATTACTTTCATAATGATAAGACATATTTTTACATTTTTCAAAAATTAAAAAAAAAAATTTGAGATGGGGTCTCGCTATGTTTCTCAGGCTGGCCTTGAACTCCTGGCCTCATGGGATCGTCCCACCTCAGCCTCCTGAGTAGCTGGGACTACAGGCATCCATCACCCTGCTCAGCTAATTTTTAAAAATTTTTTTGTAGAGGCAGGGTCTCACTAAGTTTCCCAGGCTGCTCTCAAACTCCTGGCCTCAAGCGATCCTCCTACCTCAGCCTCCCAAAGTGCTGGGATTATGGGTGTGAGCCACTATCCCTGGCTGAGATTTTTAATCTGAGGGTTAAAAGCAAAGGTCTAGATGAGGGGTCCTCAAACTTTTTAAATAGGAGGCCAGTTCACTGTCCCTCAGACCATTGGAGGGCTGGACTATAGTTTAAAAAAAACTATGAACAAATTCCTGTGCACACTGCACATATCTTATTTTGAAGTAAAAAAACAAATGGGCAAAAACACCCGCATGTGGCCCACGGGCCGTAGTTTAAGGATGCCTGGTCTAGATTAAAGAAGAATAAGAATGATGATGACTTCTCTTGTGAAACAAATAAAAATTACAATGATTATTAACTCTCCAGTACTGGTGAAGTATAAGAAAATGGGCACTAATATACGGTTGGTAAGAATGTGCATTAGAATAAACTTTCTGGATAAAAATTTGGCAGTATTTATCAAACTTTTTAATGTTCATGTCATCTAATTCAGCAGTTCCAATTCCATAAGTCAATCCTGCAAATATATTCACATGTACTCAAACATACATGTATTAGTATGTTCACTGTGGCATTGTTTATAATAGCAAAAAACTGGAAACAACCTAAATGTTCACCAATAAGGAGATGTGTTAAAATGATGTGAGGCTTTCACTCAAGAGCCATAGTATTAAGGGAGGCATACTCTTACAGAAAAGCCAGGTTTCAGTTAAAGCAAGCAAGCGGAGAGAGAATTTGGGGAGGAAATACAGGGTACAGTAGAGTTTATCTACAATAGAATCAGTTTTCCAGAATACACAGTGCAAATAATTGGCAAAAAAGGCAATAGTGGGTGGGTGATTGGGGTAAGAGAAGCTGTGGAAGGGCAGGAAGAAGCCAAAGGGGTTTAAGAAATAGTGAACAAAACAGCAAATGATCAAAAGGCTTGCAGGATAAGCTGATTTTCAAGTCAACTGGATCCTTTAGCCTAAAATGCCCTTCCCCAGCCCTTAAAAATCCAGGAAATTCCTACTCATTCTTTAAATCTCAGGCCAAAAACTATCTTTTCTATGAACACAGCCTGTGGTTGAATTACGAAATCCTACACTAAAGTCCCATAGGAATTTATATGACCACGATTATAAGATTTATCACTTCTGATTATGGGTATTAAACCTTTATCACTTCTGATTATGGGTATTTAACCTAAGGTTTATGGATGAGCATCAGGGAGAGTGTCCAGGTTTGAAACTTTATGCAAAATTCTGTGTATAACTGCATTTTTCTAGGGGCAAAAGTCAATAGGTTTTTTTATTATTATTTCAGAATTGGGATTCAAAAAGTCTACAGTTTTCCCCCTCACCAACCAGGCACTCATGAAGAAAAGTCTACAGTTTTTAATCAAATTCTGGAATAATTAATGTAGTATAATGTGTTTATCAAACATTTACTGAGCAACCTATTATATGTCAAGGCAGTGTAAATATAGAGATGACACAAAAAAGCCCCTAAATTTAAAAAGTTTACAGATGAGAAAGAGAGAGAAGTAAACACAGGATTATAAAATAATATAAAACACAAAGGAGGCCTAAATATAAAACACGAAGGAGACAGACATACCATTAATGAAGACCTAAATAAATAGAGGGATATACCATGTTCCTGGTTGGGAAAACTCAATGATGTGCAGATATCCACTCTCCTCAAATTAAGCTGAAAATTCTATATAATCTCAATTAAAATCTCAACAAGATTTTTTTTTGGAATTAATTGACTATTTCTAAAAATTCTTATGGGAGGAAAAATAAGCTAGTTAGCCAAGAAACGTTTGAAAACAACAATCAATGAAACAAAATAGATGGTGCAGAAACAGACTCATGTGTATAAGGGAATTTGGCATATAATAAAGATGACATTTTAAATCATCAGTGAAAGGCCAGGTGTGGTGGCTCACGCCTGTAATCCTAGCACTCTGGGAGGCCAAGGCAGGAGGATTGTTTGAGCTCAGGAGTTTAAGACAAGACTGAGCAAGAGCGAGACCCCTTCTCTACTAAAAAAATAGAAAGACATTAGCTGGACAACTAAAATATATATATATATTAAAAAATTAGCCGGGCATGATGGCACATGCCTGTAGTCCCAGCTACTTGGGAGGCTGAGGCAGGAGGATCACTTGAGCCCAGGAGTTTGAGGTTGCTGTGAGCTAGGCTGACACCCCGGCACTCTAGCCTGGACAACAGAACAAGACTCTTCCTCAAAAAAAAGAAAAAAAGCATCAGTGAAAGTAAATAGTGTTGGGATAATCAGCTATATATTTGGAAAAAAATTAAGTTATAGCGATATCTCACACCATTCACAAAAATAAATTCTAGACAGTTTAAAGAATAAAACCTAAAAATCCAACTTAGAAACAACCTCGTGTTAGACAAAGATTTCTTAGATATGAAACCAAAAGCATGAGCCATAAATGAAAAAACTGATGAATTGAACTTCAACAAAATTATGAATTTCTGTGCTTCAAAGGATAATGGTAAGACAATTAAAAGAAAATTTACAGACTGATAGGAAATATTTACAAATCACATATCTGATAAAAAAGACTTATACTGACAATATATAAGAACTCTCAAAACTCAAGAAAACAAATAATCCACTTTTTTTTTTTTTTGAGACAGAGTCTCGCTTTGTTGTCCAGGCTAGCGTGCGTGCCATGGCATTAGCCTAGCTCACAGCAACCTCAAACTCCTGGGCTCAAGCAATCCTGCTGCCTCAGCCTCCCAAGTAGCTGGGACTACAGGCATGCACCACCATGCCCGGCTGATTTTTCTATATATATTAGTTGGCCAATTAATTTCTTTCTATTTATAGTAGAGACGGGGTCTCACCCTTGCTCAGGCTGGTTTCAAACTCCTGACCTCGAGCTATCCGCCCACCTCAGCCTCCCAGAGTGCTAGGATTACAGGTGTGAGCCACTGCGCCTGGCCCCACTTTTTTTTTGAATGGGCAAAAGATTTGAAGAGACACTATACCAAAGAATACATACAGATGGCAAATAAGCACATTACTCATTAGGAAAATGCAAATTAAAACCACAGTGAGATACCATTATATACCTATTAAAACATCTAAAGTTAAAAAAGAAAAATTGACACTACCAAGTGCTGGGGAACTGGAAATAACCGGAACTCCCATACATTGCTGGACAGAATGCAAAATGGTACATCCACTTTGGAAAACAGTTGGAAGTTTCTTATAAAAGATTTACATTGACAATATAACTCAGCAATCTCACTCCTAGGCATTTGCCTAAGTGAAATGAAAACTTATATTCACACAAAAATCTGAAGCTGATATTTATAGTGACTGTATTTGTAATCACCAAAAACTGTAAACACTCCAAATGACCTTCAACTGGGGAATGGAAAAACGAACTGTGGTACATCCATACAACGGAATAGTACTCAGCAATAAAAAGGAACAAACGACTGATAGATGCAACAACATGAATATATTTTAAAGGCACTGTGGTGATTTAAAGAAGCCAGTCTCAAAAGGTTACGTACTGTATGATTTTATTTATATGACCAGTTTGAAAAGGCAAAACTGACTGGGTACGGTGGCTCACACCTGTAATCCTAGCACTTTGGGAGGCCAAGGCGGGAGGATAGCTTGAGACCAGGAGTTCAAGACCAGCCTGAGCAATATAGTAAGACCCTGTCTCTACCAAAAAAAATTAAAAAATAAAATAATTAAGATATCACAAATAAATACAAAAGAAGGTAGATTAAGGAAAAAATATTTGCAACATATATAGTAAAAGGATAATTAATATCAGAAATACAAAGAACTCCTACAAATCAGTATGAAAAAGCAAATAACCCAATAGAAACATGGACAGAAAATAAAACAAGCAGGCCGGGTGCAGTGGTTCACGCCTGTAATCCTAGCACTCCGGGAGACCAAGGCAGGAGGATCATTTGTGCTCAGGAGTTAGAGACCAGCCTGAGGAAGAGGGAGACCCCATCTCTACTATAAATAGAAAGAAATTAGCCAAACAACTAAAAATAGGAAAAATTAGCTGGGCACAGTGGCGCATGTCTGTAGTCCCAGCTACTCGGAAGGCTGAGGCAGGAGGATCGCTTGAGCCCAGGAGTTTGAGGTTGCAGTGAGCTAGGCTGATTCCATGGCACTCTAGCTGAGGCAAGAGAATAAGGCTATGTCTCAAAAAAATAAATAAATAAAAATAAAACAAGCAATTAACAAAAAGGAACAGCAAAGAGTCAATGAACATGAAGGGATACTTAAATTCACTAATAATCAAAGAACTATGAATAAAGAGAAGACATCAAACAGATTAACAAAAGTTTAAAAGATTGATAAATGTTGGTAAGGGTGTAGGGAAGTAGGTACTCTCATATATCGTTGCTAGAAGTCATCTGCCTTTTTGGAGAACAATTCTGCACTATTAAAATATAAAATGTACACACCCTTCAACCCAGTAATTCTACTCTTTAGTGCCTACCTTAGAGAAACACTTTCCACAATTAAAGAGTTAATGGGGAAAAGAATCTGGAAACTATCTCAATCAGTGCTTCTCAAACTACCTGTGATAAAGCCCCAGGGTTTTTGTTTTCTCTCTCTCTCTCTTTTTTTTTTTTTTTTGGTAAATTTCCAATCTGTCACGGACTGATACATTTGTAGAGAACAAAAGGATTACTAGAAAAGTGATCATGCACTTAGATGTTTTGGCCATGTCAAATTGCCTATCCTCAATTTCCATGCTTATCTCCTTGTGGATGGGTGACAGTTCACGACTGGCATCTGTGGAATACAGTTTGAGTAGCACTGATATAAGTGTTCATCTAAAGGCAAATGAAAATTACCTCGTGATCCAGCAATTCTACTTCTGGACATATACTCAAAAGAATTGAAAGCAGGGACTCAAACAGCTATTTGTATACCCATGTTCACAGTAGTATTGTTCACAATATACAAAAGGTAGAAACAACCCAAGTGTTGTCTTCAAGAGATGAATGGACAAACCAAATGTGGTGTGTAGGTAAACACACACACACACACTGACATATTATTCAGCCTTAAAAAAGGAAATTCTGACACATGCTACAATACAACATGGATGAACCTTGAAGATATTATGCTAAGTGAAACAAGTCAGTCACAAAAATACAAATACTACATGATTCCACTTATATAAGGTATTTATAGTAGTCAAATTCAAAAGTAGAATGGTGGTTGCTAGGGGCTGGGAAGAGGGGACAATGGGGAGTTATTGTTTTAAGTTTCAGTTTGGGAAGATGAAAAAAGTTCTGGAGATGGATGGTGGTGGTGGTGCTTGCATAACAATGAAAATGTACTTAATGCCACTGAACCGTACACTTAAAATGGTTAAAATGGTAAATTTTATGTTATGTATATATTTACCACAATAATATATGCGTGGTATACTTCAATCAAAACATTCTATCATAATAGATCAAATGCAGAAGCAGATATGAAATCCAGATGCCTCCTATTAAGACAGACATTAATGAGACTTATAAAAAATGTAATACAATTTTACTCTTCTATTATTTTTTGGCTTGGAAAAGTTAGTTTTCATTGTAAAATATTATTTATATTAACATGTTATGGGCTTATTAGTGTTGTTTTTAGTGAATACATACTTTTAATATTCCTCAGTTTTAATTTCTAATATGTTTAATACGGACAGACATAAACCCACATAAACAAATTCTCTGAGGGCTGTCAAACAAGCTGGATGTGGTAGCACAAGCCTGGAATCCCAGCTACTCAGAAGGCTAAGGCAGAGGATCCTTGGAGCCCAGGAATTCAAGGTTACAGTGAGCTGACCATGACACTGCGCTCCAGCCTGAGGGAGACCTGGTCTCTATGTTAAGGAGAAGAAGGAGGAAGAGAAGGGGGAGGGGGAGGAGTGGTGTCAAGGGGTCCTGAGATCAAAAAGTTTGAGAATGGCTCAAGTCTGTAATCCTAGCACTCTGGGAGGCCGAGGCGGGAGGATCGCTCAAGATCAGGAGTTCAAGACCAGACTGAGCAAGAGTGAGACCCCCTCTCTACTAAAAATAGAAAGAAATTAATTGGCCAACTAAAAATATATAGAAACAATTAGCCGGGCATGGTGGCGCATGCCTGTAGTCCCAGCTACTCGGGAGGCTGAGGCAGGAGGATCGCTTGAGCCCAGGAGTTGGAGGTTGCTGTGAGCTAGGCTGACGCCATGGCACTCTAGCCCAGGCAACAGAAGACTCTGTCTCGAAAAAAAAAGTTTGAGAACCACTGCTCTAGAGAAACTCTGACAAGGAGTCATGTTCATAGCCATACCGCTTGTAAAAGCAAAACATTGAAAAAAATCTAGTAGTCGATCAATAAGGAAATGGTTAAGTAAACCATTTTATAGCCATACTATGGCATATTATGTACTTAAAATACTGTAAATCTAGATGTACCGAAACAAAAATGTTTACAAAAGACTAAATGAAAAATTTGTAGGATATGCGCAATGGGGTATAGTTTTTACAGAAATCAAAACACAACACAATGTATTTTCTACCATAAATAAAGACCTGGAAGGCGACCAGGATACACACCAAAGTGCTGAAAGTGGTTATTTTGGGCTAGGGGGAAAGAGGACTAGGGTTATGAGCAATAGGCAAAGAGTAAGTTAGCCCCACCTATGTGCAATGTTTTGGTGACTTTTTATAAGAATATACTGGTGTAATTAAAAATAATTAGGAAAAAGAAATAAAAGTACCAAGGTCAAGCCCACTGACAGGAAGAAAGGAGGCTCTTTGAGCCCAGACTGCGAGGGCTAATATATTTGCTGCAGTGGCTCCAGAGCCAATGAGTCTGGAAAGGAGCCAGGAGCGGTGAAATCAGGGGACAGAGGAGGTGGCTGGATGAAATGGTGGTGGCCAACTGGATGGCGGAACTTTCTGGGTCAGACGCCTCCCGCTCCCTTCATAGGAGGTCTTAATGCAAAGAAGGTATTCACAGCCGCAGAGCGCAGCCTCTCCCGCTTCTGTCCCGAATCCTGCAGCGATGCTGCTCGGCTGGCGACGAACCTCGCCCTGATGCCCGGTCCCCATTCCCAGGCCCAGACCTACAACCTCAGGCGCGGTATCAGAGGAAGGGCTCCGGGCTGGCGTTTGTGGAAGGAGATCGGCAGCCTAAGGAAGAGCCTCCCTGAGGACCAGACAAGTAGACTACAGCCAGAGTCACTGGCACAACTAGAGACACTGATAGGTTGCAAACAGGGCCGGGAGTCGAGGGCAGCTAGGCTGTGGGAAGGCGCAGTCACCAAGCCCGCCCCAGCAGCTCGGAGGAAGCCAGCTGACTGATGCAGGCGCTGCGTCGGGCAGCCCTCGCTTTCGAAAGCAGCGCCACAGCGTTCCCATTGGTCTTCCACTCCAGCCAACCAGCGGGTCTCCCTATGGCCCACCCCCCACATTAAGAGGCCAATCAGGAGAGGGTATGTGCTTCACATTGCGTACAACCAACTACAATTTGCTCATTTCTGACTGACGTGTGGACAGCCAACCAGAAGAGCTCAGGCCTGGTAAATTCAGCCTCCTATTTCGGTCACCATCTCGATCTTGGCCCCCATCCTTGTTCCATCTCTGTTTGGAATCTAAGGTTTGGATCTGGGAGAATAACCAAAGAGGAGGTCCAGGCTAGAGGGATGGTGGCCCCAGAGGGAAAGTAATATTTCCCCAAGTACTCAAGGCGGTTGGCCCGGAGGTCAGTTGAGCTCGTAGTTGAGCTGTTAGTATTACCCTGGGCTTAACCTCAAGTAGTGCCAATCTGAGAAAAGTACTGGTTGTGAGAGTGCCTTAGATAATATTGCTTTGTCACCAGGCTAATCGCTTCATTTTTCCACCAAAGTCAGGTGGTAAAAAAACCTATGAACATTCAGGACCTTTAATTAAGTGTGATGGTTTGTCTATGCTGAGGAGTGGTAAGTATCCTCAACTGGCAGCAATAGATAGTGCCTCTAGAATGACCAAAATTAAATGTGTGGAGAAACTTAAAAATCTAACACTGGTATCATTACAACTAAATGTACCAGAAACTGCAAATTAAAATTATGAAAGATGATTTTCACCAAATAGTATGGATAATTATCAACTGCTTAAATTTTTACCACTTTTGGCAAGGAAACTATTTATGGGGAAAAAGAAGTTCTCATTTGCTGTCAATGGAAGCCTAAACCGCACTCTTAAAAGAAGGCAGTTTAGCTGTACCTATCAAAATGTAAAATGCATACACACTTTAACCCAGCAATTCCTTATCTCAAAATCTATCCTACAGAAATACTTATACAGAGGAGCAAAGTTATATGTAGTACTATTTATAATAGTGAATGATTGGAGACAAACTTCCATCAATGGGTGAATTATTAAATTGTGATACAACCATACTATGAAATGTTATGCAGCCATTTTTTAAATGAGGTAAATTTCCACGTATTAATGTGAGAGGAAGTTCAAAATATACTGCAAAGTGACAAAAATTAAGTTGCAAAATAGTGCACAGAATATCTCATTTTGTTTAAAAACTATATACAAGTGTGTGGGTATCATACATGTATATATGTGTATATTAATACAGAAAGAAAACGGTCTGAGAAGACACACACCAAATTAAAAGTTATTCTTGGAGAATGAGAGTAGGGAGAGGGACTAATGAAAAATCTTTCACTTTTTACTTTACACATTTATGTTTTGTTTGAATTTTGTCAACTAACAATTACTTTTGAATTTTTATCACCACAACAAAACATTTTAACAAAATAGGCACTTCTGTAATCAGAACAATAAACAAAGTTATAATTTATATTTTTTAAATAAGAATAACTCCACATACGTATGAGGTGACTATTTCATTTAAAGATTTCAGCTAAAAGACCAACAATAAGATTAGGGCAACTGTAAACCAAATCAACATCAAGTTTCAATGGGGCACTTGTGACTTGATACAACAGGATGTGGGAAAACAAAATCTAATCAGGACAAGTGAAGAGTCATTCATTTCTGAAAGAGAAAACTACACTATAGTAAACTCTATCGTACTCAGGAAAAATTATGCTTTCAATTTTTTGGTGGTATCACTTTCAGGGTTTACTCAACTCCTTAGCAAGGGTGGTAAATCATAAAAATTAGAGATTTACGATACCTCAGAGATCATTCTGTCAAATCCTCTCATTTTATAGCTCAGAAAACAGGCCCAAAATGGTGAGGCAATTCAACTAAGGTCCTATAGCCAGCTATATAGCCAGCTCCTTAAGTTACGTTTCTATTCCAGGCCAAGTACTCTTTCTACTTCTTTTCAGATCTTCCTAAGTCTTCAATCTGATGACAAATTATAAAATATTTTTAAATCTTATGAATATTAGACACCTCTGTATTTAAATTTTAGAACAATGTATAACAAAATTAGCACAGATGATGAAAAGTTGACTATCTAGACAGAAAACATTATTGGTATACTAATATAACATTTTCTTGAAAATAAATAAACTTTCTGTCATTCTAACTGTATTTTATTAAGAACTATTGTTTTATCCTAATTTCTAACTGTTCTTCAATTGGCAGTACCTCTTAACCCTTCACCTTCAGTTTCTCTATATCAAGTAGTTGATGACCTATATATAAACACTTAAAACCACCATAGGAAACACCTATTTAAAGGATGCCTGCAGTGATTTAAAGAATACTTTACTGTGATGTTGATAATTACTCCATTTGTCTGTTTTATAACGAATGAGTTCTCTGTTCTTAAATGTATAGACAGACAGACAGATGGAAGGAAGCCTACAGTGATTTAAAGAATCCTTTTGGGGCTGGGCATGGTGGCTCACGCCTATAATCCTAGCACTCTGGGAGGTTGAGGTGGGAGGATTGCTCGAGGCCAGGAGTTAGAGACCAGCCTGAGCAAAAGTGAGACCATTGTCTCTACTAAAAAATAGAAAGAAATTAGCCAGACAACTAAAAATATATATAGAAAAAATTAGCCAGGCATGGTGGCTCATGCCTGTAGTCCCAGCTACTTGGGAGGCTGAGGCAGAAGGACTGCTTGAGCCCAGGAGTTTGAGGTTGCTGTAAGCTAGGCTGACGCCACGGCACTCTAGCCCAGGCATTAGAAGGAGACTGTCTCAAAAAAAAAAAAAAGAGACTCCTTTTGGACCAGGCCTGGTGGCTCACGCCTGTATTTCCAGCACTTTTGGAGGCTGAGGAAGGACAACTGCTTGAGGCCAGGAGTTCAAGACCAGCCCAGGCAACATAGCAAGCCCTAGTCTCTAAAAAAAAAAAATGTTAAATATTAGCCGGGCGTGTAGCACACACCTGTAGTCCTAGTTACTTGGGAGGGCGAGGCAGGAGAATTGCTTAAGCCTGGGATTTCGAAGTTGCAGTGAGCTATGATTGGGCCATTGCACTCCAGCCTGGGCGACAGAGCAAAACCCTATCTCTAAAAATAATAATAATAATAAAGAATCATTTTGTGATGTTGATAATTACCCCCAGTTTATCTGTTTTATAGGGAATGAGTTCTCTTTTCTTAAAAGCATAATAGAGAGATGGAGGAGATGGAGAGAAGAAATAAAATTAAAATAGGGAACAATTAATTGGTTTTTGTACAAGCAAAGCAAAAAAAAAAAAAAAAGATAAGAGGAATAAGGGGTGCTGGGTGATCAGGAAGGGAGTGGCAGACAACCACAAGCTAAATTAGTCACAAAGAGTTTATATTTTAAAAGTAAACTTGAATACTATGATGCATAAATAGAATAACAACCACCTAAACTTCAGGCTATAATTAAAGTGGTATCTAGTTTTAGACTTAGGGACATGTGAGGGCCTTGGAGAGATTTAATAATAAAGATAAAAGGGTTAAAAATGAGCCAAGCAAGAAAAAATTAGAACTATTATTGTGTCTCTAAGAAGAGAATACTGGAGGTGACTCAACAGTCCTCAAGAATATGAAGAAAAATCCACTTTGGTGAGCAGCTGATCTACATTTCCACAGCAGAAAGTAATTTTACTTAAATTATTACAGCATATATTTCAACACAGAAGTATGCTCACCTAGGATAGCTATCAAACAAAAACTCCAGAAGGCCTGAATGTTGTCCACCTCTCCTACCTTTACTAGCTCAACTCCTTGTCTCAAAGAATGGGTCAAAGTGTAGATAAGGCATCTTTGGAATGTGAAGATTTAAACTTGTTTTAGGTCTAGCTATGTTCAAAATTTTTTGTTAGTCTCTTTCCCCCAGGTTCCAGTGTAAGGTTATGCCCTTTCTGTGCTATAGATAAAGGGGATTAATTAGCAGTAAACACTCAGATACATGTATAAACTTGAATTCCTTATAAAAGAAAAGTATGCTTCTCCTCAGTGCTGATGGGTAAGAAGGCTTAGATTTAGGGTTCTTGTGGAACCCAGTTACTGTGCCAAAATGGCCAACTGACTTCAAAGAGAGAGAATTTACCCTGTCTGATATTTAAAAAAAAAAAGAAAGAAAGGAGAAGGAGAAAAAGAAAAAAGACTGGACAACTAACCAGATGTGCCTGAACCTCTAAATCTCCAGCATTTCTTATCTTGCACAGAAATCTCTTGAACAGAAGTCTAAGGTCTATGAAGAAAAACAATGTAATATAATCATATTTTACTTATACTACAACCACCCTATCACACTACCAGCCCAGCTTTTAGCATTGGGCTGGGCACACAGAATACTATTAGCACTTGTTAAATGAATGTCATCTGTCCAAAATTTTGTTAATACTTTATGTTGTTGCTGCTTTTTCTAGTTATGCTCCAGTTCATTCTCTAACACTGCTGCCTTGCATCTCTCTCTTTATTCTTCCTTTCCCTATCTCACAGAAATACCTATTCTTCCCTAGCCCTAAGATGTCTTTAGTCATCAGTCATCTCATTCCTCAACTACCAAAACTTCAATTGAGCTCTCACTCTTCTACTTAGAACCAAATACTGCTAAGTCACCTTAATTTCCTAATGTTTTGAACACATCACTTTCAATACCTTCTTTCCATGCTGAACTACATTAAAACTAGCTTTGACTTTCCAAATGACAATACTCCTATCACCCCTTACTCCAACCCTTCCCCAAACATACTCTGTGTAGTAAAACCATTTCAGAACATACTGGTCCATTGAAAATACCCACCCATCAAAAGTTTTCAGAGTTTACCCACCTTTCTGCCTGCATCAAATTTTGGGGGGGGGAGGGAGTCTCAATTGAGGTAAAAAGTCTATGAAAAAAACAGTGTTTGTTGGTGGTATGTGTGGGTGTGTCAGATGATGAGCACATGGGTATGTGTTTATGTACACATATTACATATGCATGCACACATACACATGTATACTATAAATATATTCTGCCCAAATTAGTATAAACCCACAAGCTTAAAAACCAAATCTGCTAAATCTGACCCAAACCACAGATACTGAGCCTATGGCTACTTCCTGCAAGGAGGTATGTTACCTCTGTGACAAAGTCAGTTGTAAGTTGCGAGAAGGATAGGTAAATATCACTAAAAGCAGTTAGAATTCTGCTTTTTAAAAAAATTTAAAATTTCCCCTGAGAAAACAAGAAAAAAATTAAATACAAAACTTATTACCTCAAGACATTGGCTATGTTATATGATTTATGCACAGCATATTCTAGACACTAAAAAATACTAAATATACAACTTAAGCAGGAAAACAGAGGCTTGCTTCACAGTGGTTTAATATGAACAGAGGTGAATATGACATTGTCTGACAGAAGAATCAACAGTTTGCTGAAAAAAAGCCCCAAGTCAGGATATATACACAGCAGAAATGGGGCCTCAGACTCTCAGCACTTGTGCACAATGAAAGAGGGAACCTTTTTTTTAAAAAAGTCTATAACAGAGGATACAAATCAAAAAGGCAGCAACAACACCAACATTGGTGAGGTGGGAAAGGGAGCAGAGCCTCTCTCTAGGGGCTGCTCAGCCCCTGGCACAGGCTCAGCAGCTGGATAGCTGTCTCAGGGAACTTCAACATTTAGATAGGCTCCAAATCCATGTCAAAATCCAACCCTAATCTCTCTGATCAGGGTCATGTCAGAATCAGCAATCCTTTTCCCCAAGGCCTTGTATAGAAAACTCCAATCTTTCCATGATAGGGAGTCTAAGCAAAGAGCCCCCACTTTTCACCTGGCACCAGAGTTAACTTGCTCTCATCCCACCACTTGGGACAGAAATCGGGCCCCAACAAACCAACCACCACCTCCCAGACAGAGGCTCAGGACAGCTGCCAGCCTCAAGAAGCTGTTTCGGACTCTAAGATTTAGGAAATTCACATCCAGCTGCTATCCCTAGTTCAATTTCTGGGGAAAATACTGGAGTTGTGTAGCAAACAAGTGCAGGCAGTTCAATAACCCTGTGACCAAGCTGGGGAGAGCAGCGACAACTCTTGACCCTGAGCCCCATTCAACAGCTCAAAGTGCTTAGTGAGAAGTCAGAGACTATGTGGTTTGTTTGTGTGCTTCTGCCCAGTGGCAGCACTAAATGGGATAGGGAGAAAGGAGAATGGAAGGAAGAGAGTGGTGATGCCCTTCCCTACCAATGGGAGGAACCTAGAACGTGATCGACTCCCACCATTCACGGAGCTACCTGGTAGTGGTGAGTTACCCCCACCCATCAAGCCACCAAACCTGCAAAGCTAACCCATAAAGTAGCAAGGGCTTGGGGAGGGAGAACTGCTGACCCATATTAACTCACCTACTGGTGAGTGGGTAGCCAGAATGGGAAGCCACAAAAGGAGAGGGGCTAGGCAATAGGAGCTCCCCTACTGCCCTATGGCTTTCTTCTGACTCTGAAGCAGCCATGATGATGGGCCCAGAAAATCCACACAACAGAATGCTTGGACTCTAGAAGGATTACTGCCATGAAAAGCAACAAGGGCGAGAGAAAGGAACAAAAGAAACGGTTAAGAAAACTGGGAGCAGGCCTAGAGAAAAAAAAAGGAGAGCTTCTGGTTCTCTACAACCTTCCCAAAAAGGAAAAAGTTCATGCAGGCAGGAAAGGCAGGGTTTTTCCCTGCTCAGTGTTCCTGGTTAAACCTAAGAGTAAGAAAAATCCCCTGGACTTGCAGCATCAGTATGTATCCAAGTGCCTTACCAGCACAAGACCCCCTCCCCCCAAGGTTAGTCTTCTGGCATGGGTAAATGCCCAAGAAATTGCCTTCCAGTCCAATTCCCCCACCCCACCCCCCAACCCCAAGCAAAGAGCATCTGCCTGTGGTTTCCCACCTCTCCTCAGAGAAGAGGATCCTAGCAGAGTACCCACACGGTGCAGTCAGGTACCAAGGAGCACAATGCCAGACAGTCTATGAGGCCAGGGGATGGGCAGCCAACTTCAGATCAAAGAGAGAGAGAGGCTTAGTGTAAAAACCAATGTCATTTCAGCAGGAAAGTAGAGGGCAAGTGGTGAGAGGGGCTCCTACTGGCGCACCTTCCCAGGGACGTAGTTCCTGTCAATTGCCTCCTCTTGCAGGAACATGTGTAGGCAGCGTTCGTTCTGAGCCAGTGGGTGCCCAGCAATTCTAGGAAGAGACCGAGATGATTATCAGTAGTACTTGGAGTCGGAGAGAATTAGCAGAGGGATGGGAGTGTGGATAGGGGAGGAAGGGCAAGATCAGCCCTAAGGTTGATCTTGCCCTGATCAAGCCACTGGAGGACAGCAGTAGGATACCACCTCAACCCTAATATTGTACAGGGAAAGGGGGCATCAAGGGGCAAGGTAGGGAAATCCTGAGATACAACCAACATGTAGTGCTTTCTTAGGCCCTAACATACAGGATCAGAATTCTGCTCAAAGGAATGGTGTTTTCCCACCGCACAGTTGGGACCACATCATAGTACCCATTAGAAAAGATGAGGTACACAAAACATAAAGAAGGACCATGCCTCATTCTCATGTGACCTTGTGGACAAAAAGAAAAAAAAAGAAAGTAAAATAAATTGAATTAAAAAATGTAAAAAAAAATAAAAAAAAGAAGGACCATGACGAGCCGGGTGTGGTGGCTCACACTGTAATCCTAGCACTCTGGGAGGCTGAGGCAGGAGGATTGGTTGAGCTCAGGAGTTAGAGACCAGCCTGAGCAAGAGCAAGACCTCGTCTCTACTAAAAAAAATAGAAAGAAATTAATTGGCCAACTAAAAATATATAGGAAAAAAAATTAGCCAGGCATGGTGGCGCATGCCTATAGTCCCAGCCACTCGGGAGGCTGAGGCAGGAGGCTGAGGCAGGAGGATCTCTTGAGCCCAGGAGTTTGAGGTTGCTGTGAGCTAGGCTGACACCACAGCACTCTAGCCGGGGCGACAGAGTGAGACTCTGTCTCAAAAAAAAAATAAAGAAAGAAAAAAAAGGAAGGACCATAATGGCAAAAGTAGCAAGCAGAGTCCCCAGGAACTTGGCTTACTTGTTTATAAACTGTTCAAGGCCCTGCCTCCTTTCTTCAATGAAAGACTCTTCAAAGATCCCTTCATCTCCTCGGAAAGGGAGCTGCCGCTTCAAGGCTTTCCCAGGCAGTGGTGGTACTACAATCTGCAGGCAGACACAAAATATCAGCCACATGGGAGAGAGACAGAGTGGGAATGAGATGGGAAAGCACTGTATACCTCATTTCTTATTAGGCATAGGGTCCATCCTGTCCCACAGCCAGCAACTTGCAAGAACTAACCATAACAGTCAGGATGACTCACATCAAATAATTAATCCAACTCTGTTTCTGTGGGAGGAGAGGTTTACCATCTCAAAAGAAAGGAAATAAACTCCAAATAATTATTTTTTTTATTTTTTTTCCCATCTGCTACCATCCAAGAATTTAGCTAGGACTTTTCCAACACCATACTTTCCATTCTTAGCACCTACAGGGGTTAAGTTGTACAACTTTACTAGCTACCAAAAGTAGCTAATAGTAAAAGTAATAATTCTTTTTTTAAATTTGACCTGAATTTCCCACTTTCAAGTTTCCAAGGGTTTCCCTCAGATCCAATATATTGAGATTTGGTAGATAAGAATGTGTTCACTCTTTCCATTCCCTTCGAGATTTTGTAGACTACAGGAGTATGTCTTCTAAGCTATGTAGATCTCCTCCTCCAAGGGCACCACACAGAAAATGGGGCCATACCTTACTATCTCGCTCCAGTTCATTCTTCAGCCACTCAAAGTCACTGTATCGCCGCCGTACACAGGACTCCTTCAGCTTGAAGATAGGTAGGTTTGTCTACAGGGAGGAAGAATGAAAGAAGAGAGATAGCAAGTAGTGTTCAACCTGTGGTGGCCGCTTGTTAGAACCACTTCACCCAGTGAAGAAATAGCTCCTATGAACCACGCTCCCATACCCTTTCAAAACACCACTGAGTGAATACCAACCTTTAACACATCCAACCTTGTCACGGTTGGTGATCAGAAGTCCCGTGCTGCTTAGAATTTATCCTACAGATAGACTCATACTTGTATGTAAATATGTATATACAAGAGTTTCAACTGCAACTCATTATTTGCAATAATAAATGTCCATCAACAGGCAATTGGTTAAATGAATACGGTACACCTGTGTAGTGGAATACGACACAACTATGAAAAGAATGTGAAAGATCTATACGCCAGTATGGAAAGATATTAAGTGGTAAAATCAGTCTCTATTTGTGATTAAAAAGAAATATATGTATAAATTTATACTAATGACTAAAATATTTATGAAAACATAAATAGTGATTGACTTTGGAATGGGGGGAGAGTCACATTTTTCCTTGTACAGTTTGAATTCGTCATGTGTATATATCATATTTTCCATTAAAAAGTGAATTAAGTTCTCTGTAAAGAAGAGAAGGCATGTCCAAGGCATGCTTTCCTCTGATCTTCCTGTCCAAATCCTTTCCATTCTATAAGTCCCCACTCAAATTTCACTTCATACAGGAAAATCTCCTGACAACACCAACTGGATTTATTGGTCCCCCTCCCCTCTGAACTCCTGTGACTTTTATACTTTGGTATTGTACAACACACTATTATTTTATGCATTATGTTTGTTTTGTCCACCTAACTACATTACAATCTCATTAAGATTAGGAACCATGACTACTTCTGTATCTTCTAAAATGCAAAATATGCAAGTTACTCAATAAAGACTCAATTACTTGAGACCTTATGTATCTGTTTATCCTCTCCTTATCTAGAAAATGCAGACGAAATAGCCATTACATAAGTTGGCTTACCATAGCTTGTTCCCTGATATAAATCAGCTGATTCCCATATCTTAATCACTGAGAAAATTCCCAAGGTTCTAGTGGCAATGTGAACCCTCTGACAAAGTCCTGATCTTCACTTCTATTTACAAGTTCTAAGCAGAAATGGCCAACCACATGTACTACTATTGACCATATTTCCTGCCAGTCAATTCAGATCAGTGGATGGGTAATAAAAGGAACTAGTTCTCTCCTTTCTCCACTCTTGGCAGGAAAAGAGGATCTTGGGGCTTTGCTAGAGCTTCACACAGTCCTCACTATATCATGCTTTATAGTCCTGGAATCTGGAAATTGTTTTTCAGAATACAGTTCTGATATAGGTCATCAAAAGCCAAATAAATGGCCGACTTACATTAGTTACAACTCTACCCATGAACATCAAGTCCAAGGAATTTCAATGGGTTGAAATGGAGAGAGATACATGTAAAAAAATAATATTTTATTACTTCAACCATTCTATAAAAGAATAAATAAGAAACTGGAAACAGTGGTTTCTTCGGAAAGGGGAACCTCTGGAGGGTAGAGGAGGGAGGGAGACTTAGTTTTCACAGTATACCTTTTTGTACCTTTTGAATTTTGTACCATGTGCATGTATTAACTAACCAAAATAAACCATTATAGAAAAAATTCTCAAAATCTTGCAAGAAAAAGCCCTTCAGTCTCATGTGATTTTAGGTTTCCATCAGAGTTCATTGCAGATACTGTGATCCCCAAACCATAGAACCTTAACTAGTAGACTTACACAGAAACCAACAAAGGACCAAATAAAAGAGAAAAAAATGCTGAGTAGATTGTTCAAGACACCCACTGCCATTTTGTGGACTTCCTCCTTTGAGAAAAATGCTATTCTTTCCCTATTCCCACAGGATGGTGACAATAATGGCCTTTCATTTCAGCAGCCACCCATCTAAGGAAGGGGCTACTACATACTAGGATAGTCTCCTGGCTCCAACCAACAAATCATATAGGAAGCCAGGATTGTGCAGTACAGGATATTGAGAGTCCTTTGGCTCTGATCAACACAAAGCTGGGTGAAAGGAGAGAAAGAAGCAATGTTCAATTTCACAGGACAAATGGTGTTTAAGAAGTTCCACGTCATGTAAGGTCACTATAACACCTCTCTAGACTCCCCATTACAGGGAAGGGGAGATTCCTTCCTAAGCAAAACGAAAGAGAACAGCTTCAGAAATATTTAGCTATTATACAAAGAAAAAAAGTCAGTGCCATCTGCTTCTACTATACTATGAATATAGTATAGTAGAATGGGCTGTGCCCAACTCTCACAGCCCATTCTCTAAGTCTCATGCTCCCTATAATGTATACCGTGATCAATCACTTAAAATAGCAATTAAAAACCAAATGATTTTAACTCCAAAACAGAGTTCAATAAAAATATTTAAAGCTGATATAACCAGACAAATTAACATAAACAACACAAATTAACTCAAACCCACAGAACTAGGAACCACCATCAACTTTATTATCATTATACATTTTGAAATTGTGGAAGGGACTAATGAAAAACTTAGTAGGTAGAAAAATTTTGCACACTAAAGTTTTGCAACTAAGCTTTGTCAAAGGGACTAAAGTGTAGTCAAAAGAGTCAGACCGACCTGGGTTCAAATCCCAACTCCATTTTACATGTACTCGGGCAAGTTACTTAAACTGCATTCCTCCTCAGTTTCCCAATTGTAAAATGGAATTTTTGTAAGGATTAAGATAGAACCTAAAATCTGGCTCAGTGCCTGACACATAGTAGGCACTAGGTGAAAAGTCCCTATTCTTATTAGAATACCTGAAGTAGAGAGCTATTTCATTCATAATACCTAAGACTCTCAGGTAATACATTGAATGACTCTAAAACTCCACAGTAGAGAGCTGTTATGCTGAACAAGTTATGCCCAGGCTCCCTCACGTAATTAAGTTCTCCACCACTGACAAGTCCCTGCCTTTATCTTATTTTTAAGGACCTAAATATCATTCTTCCCCAAAAAGATGATTTCAAATAGTTTTTATATAGACAAGTGTTTCTGGTGTTTTGGTATTCACTTTGCTTTCTTCAGTTTGGACTTTGCCAAACTTGGAATTTGGAGATCATCATTTCTCAATTAGATTTCAAAGCCCTGGTAGGAGACCACATTTTCTTATTCAGTTCATTCCTTCCAAAATGAAAGCACATACACTCTTTTAAGTCTTCAAAGCTGTTTGAGCAGGATGCTGTCCATAGAGAACATTCTGACCTTCTAGTCTGAAAAGAAAACATAAGGAAAACTAGAAAATGGTTCTCAAACATTTTCGCCTATAACTATCTCAACTGGGCAAAAGAACCTGCAAACCATGTACTCCATCTGCACATTCTATCCTTGTATTGTGGACTAAGCACTAGAGAATAAAGTCTTCTGTAGTGTGCATGCTGGAAGAAGCCACTCCTGGGCTGTCCTGAAATGTCATTTATTAAAGTAACTACAGACCAAGGTCAGAATCCAAAAGGTTAATCTAGGATAGAAGGAAAAAATAGACATTCATATACAGAGAAACCAAATGAGAGCTAATAAATATTGAAGTAAACATTCTGGATACTTCAAATCTGAAGGATGAGCACAGGATGAGAGCAATGACTGACAATCCACCAATCCCAGGGCAAGGTTTCATGATGAGACACAGCATGTAGTACCTGAGAAAACTTAAGCATAAAACAAACACTTCTCTCCTTCAGATGCGAATCCTACACAAGTCAGAGAAGCACACAATCTCAAGGAGACTCCCTTTCTTATTTCTGCTCCCACAAGCCCACTCTCTCCCTTTTCTGGAGTCTGTCTTTCGTTTAACCCAAGGCTTTGCTTAACTCCATCATCCCAGGGAGACCTCATTAGAAAGAAGCCCAGCCTTCCTGCCCTCTCTCCAGACTGACTTCCCACAACCTAGTTTAGTTAAGAGACACAGGGATACATCGATATATCGCCTTGGCTCTCCATCCCCCAGCCCTCTTCCACCCTCCCTTCTTCCTTCTGTCGCTACAGTCAGGATTCCTATCTCCTTGAATTCCTCACTCTAATCTTTTTCCATCCTCCCCACCCTATCCAGCCATGCATCACTTTTTCCTCATGGGTTCTGTTTTCCCTCACCCCCGTCCGATGGAGTTTTCTGCATCCTCGGGCCACAACCGAATCTGCAGACCTCTCTCCAAACCTATGAGGTCCCTAACCCCCAAATGACCCCTTCGAGCATCTTCTCCGCCGTAAGTTGTCCCCATGGCAGCCCCTTCCCCGCCCCACGCCGCCCCGTCCTCCCTCGGCTGTCTCCCTCACCCCGTGACTCACCCGCATGCGAACCTCATAGGTGGTGAAGCGCGCGCGGCCCACGCCCACCGTCTGAGGATTAAAGATGTCGATCTCCAGGAAGTTACTTGGCGGTCCGTAAGCGTCGGTCAGGTCCTGCGGCTTGGAGTTAAGGCGCCGAGTGTCAGCGACGGCCGTGTCCGACATCTTTCCGAAGGAGAGACGGGGACCGGGAAAGGGGGGTGGGGAGCAGAGGCCAGAGGCAGGAGCGCGCACAGCCCCTCCCGCTTGCAAAGTAACCAGCCAACGCACAGACAGCGGCGACGCGCGCGCGCGCACGTACACGCACGCACGCGCACGTCGCCCCGGCGCCAGGCCCTGCGCCCTGAATAGCGGCCGCGCTGACTGCAGCGCGTCCCGTAGAGAGAAGGCCTCATTCAGGCTTCCGGGTGGTGTTTGTGGCCGCCCCGGAACCTGCATCTGCGGTATGCACCGCGCAATACCCAGGGAAGCTCCGCAGGCAGGCCCGGCCAATCGCCGCGCCTCAAGCCAAGAAATCGGCTCCTGACGTGTATCAGTCAGCAGTGGGCACTGCCCAGCAAGCTGGGATCCTGCAGTGATAGGCCCAAGCCCGGTGACCTGAATAAGTCGGGATTTTCCGCGAAAATAGAAGGGGGATCTCTGGAGGGTGGGGTTCCAACAATAGTACCAAGAACCTAGAACGCAACCGTGCCACTTGCGCCGCAGATAGTTTCAATTCATGCCACACACAACTGAGTGCTCACTGAGCACTATATATGGTGCCAGGAAAGCAGCAAGCAACTAGAAGGAAGTAAACAAAGATGACTTCTCAGTCTCTCTTTTCAGGAAAATTGGGCATATCTTAGCTCCTCGCTTGTTACCACCTAAAAGCTAACTCCAGGTGTACTCTATATTACATCTCTGGGCAAACTCAGGGCATTTATTTCCTACCTTCTATCTCTACTCTGCAGAAGTCCGTACTTGGCACTGCTCTGAAGTTGCTTGCAAGCCATAACGGAGATAGAATAAACGTCTAAATGAAAATACCTATAGAAATGTTAATATTTATATGACTAATTTGCACATGCCCTACATTAAGAGATCGGCCGTGACTTCAGGTCATCATTCCTCCTCTTTTCCTCTGCCCTTATTTGCTCAAAAGTTCTATCCCATATCACTGATGCCTGAAATTCTTTCACCAGACTACAAGCCCCTACAATTTAACAATTGTTATTTAATTCAATTTAACCAATACCTACTAAGCAACTACTTATGTGCCAAACACCGTGCTAAAGACCTAGATTTAAATAAGAGAGTCCCTGCCCTCAAGGAGTTACTTCTAGCAAGGGAAACAAGTAAATAAAACTATTAATATTATAATGTAACAAGTACAAAATAAGCCAATGTTCAAGGCAGCACATAGGATATGTATAATTGGAGGAATTAGGGAAGGCTCCCTGGAGGAGGAAACATCTGATTTTAACAAACAAGAAAAGACATAAAGGACAAATATGAATGGAAATGGGGAAAGGTGATTTCTGGCAGAGGAAATAGCGTATGTGAAGTCCTTGGAATAAGAAACAATATCAGCTGGGCGCAGTGGCTCACGCCTGTAATCCTAGCACTCTGGGAGGCCTAGACGGGTGGATTGCTCAAGGTCAGGAGTTCGAAACCAGCCCCAGCAAGAGCAAGACCCTGTCTCTACTATAAATAGAAAGAAATTAATTGGCCAACTAATATATATATATAGAAAAAAGTAGCCGAGCATGGTGGCACATGCCTGTAGTCCCAGCTACTTGGGAGGCTGAGACAGTAGGATCGCTTGAGCCCAGGAGTGAGAGGTTGCTGTGAGCTAGGCTGATGCCACGGCACTCACTCTAGCCTGGGCAACAAAGTGAGACTCTGTCTCAAAAAATAAATAAATAAATAAAAAAGAAACAATATGGTTCAAGCTCATTTTTGTTGGTATAAAAAATTAATAAAATCCAAAATTTTAAAAAGACAAAAAAATAAAAAAAGAAACAGCATGGCATTTTTAGGCACTTATTACCAATTCAGATTGTATGATGGAAGTGTTTAGAGAGGTAGGCTGGCTGGGGATAGGCAGACAAAGGTGTTCTGTCTATATTAGGCAAAGGCTCTCTGACTTTAAGATAGGTGATAGGAAGCTTTAAGATACATGATAGGGAGCCACTGAAGAAACTTAAGCAGGAAAAAGACATAATCAGATTTATGTTTTAGAAGGACTATTTTGCAGGCAACACGGAAAATGTATTTGAGTTGAATGTAACTAACCATGAAGGTATTGATAATAAGACTCAGAATCAGGTGGTGATGGTAGGAATAGAGAAAAGGGAAGAGATAGGACAGAGATTGAGGAAATAAAATAGATAGGACTGGCCAAGTGCGGTGGCTCACGCCTGTAATCCTAGCACTCTGGGAGGCTGAGGCGGGAGGATCGCTTTAGCTCAGAAGTTAGAGACCAGCTTGAACAAGAGCAAGACCCTGTCTCTACTAAATGTAGAAAAAATTAGCCAGGCATGGTGGCACATGCCTGTAGTCCCAGCTACTCGGGAGGCTGAGGCAGGAGGATCACTTGAGCCCAGGAGTTTGAGGTTGCTGTGAGCTAGGCTGACACCACGGCACTCTAGCCCAGGCAACAGAGCAAGACTCTGTCTCAATCAATCAATCAATAGATAGATAGGACTTGTATCTGATTAGATATGGTGGTAGGATAGTGTAGGGCTTATGTGTGTGAGCCATGGACCTAGACTGCCTGGGTTTAAATCCCCACTTCCCCAGCTGTATAACCATGAGCAAGTTATACAAACCATTTTCCTCATCTGTAAAATGGAAACGAGAAGACTAAAAGCTACCTAAGGGGCTGTTGTGAGAATTTAATGAAATACAATATGTGCAAATAGTAAATGTGCAGTAACTGTTAGCTATCACTACTATTTGGGCAGAGAAGGAGAAAACTGAAAATGATTCCTAGTTTTCTGACTCCTAGGTTTCTGACTTGGGTAACTAGGTGGACGCTGGTACCACTAATCAAAACTGGAATTACAGAAAGAAGAGTAAATTTGGGAAGGAAGACAATGAGTTCACTTGAGATAAATCTGGGATGTCTGTAAGACATCTAGGTGGAGATGTCCAGCTAGTAGCTGGAAATACTGCCTGGGACTTGAGGGCATGGTCAGGGTTAGAGAGATTCGGGAGTAATCAGCATACAGCAGGGGTCCCCAATTGCCAGGCCTCAGACCAGAGCAGGCCACACAGCAGGAGATGAGCCTCAAGCGAGCCTCAGGCCGGCCAGCGAAGCTACATCGCATTTACAGCCCTTCCCCATGGCTCGCCAACCCCACCCGACCCGACCCGGGTCCATGGAAAAACTGAAACCAGTCCAGGTGCCAAAAAGGTTGGGGACCACTGGCATACAGTATAGAAAGAAAAACACGAAGAGGCAAGGACAGACTTAAAGTTGGTGAGAGCATGCAATTTTGGTGGGAATGTGAATTGGCAGTATGTATGAAAAAATTTTGACTTCAAGAAACTTGTAATAGGCCGGGCGCAGTGGCTCATGCCTGTAATCCTAGCACTCTGGGAGGTCGAGATGGGAGGATTGCTTGAGGTCAGGAGTTTGAGACCAGCCTAAGCAAGAGTGAGACCTCGTCTCTACTAAAAATAGAAAGAAATTAATTGGCCAACTAAAAATGTATATAGAAAAAATTAGCCGGGCATGGTGGTGAGTGCCCGTAGTCCCAGCTGCTCAGGAGGCTGAGGCAGGAGGATTGCTTGAGCCCAGGAGTTGGAGGTTGCTGTGAGCTAGGCTGATGCCTCAGCACTCTAGCCCGGGCAACAGAGTGAGACTCTGTCTCAAAAAAAAAAAAAAAAAGAAAGAAAGAAAGAAAAGAAAGAAAAGGAAGGAAGGAAGGAAGGAAGGAAGGAAGGAACTTCTAATAGTGGTTGTTTCTGGAGAGCAGAACTGGAGGACAAACAAGAGTCACTGATGGCAGGGAGAGTTGTTATTCATGAATTGTTTTTAAGTACTTTTAAAAATTTTAAACATTATTTACCAAAACATTTGACTCAAAATTTTTATTAATACTTCCAATAATTTATTCTCAGAAAATAATCAATCACATAAAGATACCAGTATAAGGATCCTGTTTTTAAGAGTAAATAATTTTTCATTTTATGAATATTTTTGTAGTCATATTCTCCTAATTCGTAAATTTGTTTATATGACAAGTCTTATAAAGGCTTACTGGATTTTATATTTTACAAGACTTTTTATCTCAGTCACTTGCATCATAAAACTAAGTCTCTTGTGTAAAGGCCAAATTCAGGGTTCTGCCATTTTTTTTCCTTTTTATGTTTCAGGGAAATCTGGCCTTTAGGGAAATTCAAAAGTACACTCTCTCAGGTTGTCCTGTTTATCAGTTTAAAATAATGTTCTATGCTTGTTGGTATAAAATGATATTCACGAAAAAGTGAAAAGAAGCTGGTAAAACATATGATATCATTTGCATTAATGTATATGATATATATAATAATTTTTAAAGTCTGGAAAGACCGAGCACAGTGGCTCACCCCTGTAATCCTAGCACTCTGGGAGGCTGAGGCGGGAGAGGATCACTTGAGGTAAGGAGTGCCAGACCAGCGTGAGAAAGAACGAAACCCTATCTCTACTAAAAATACAAAAATTAGCAGTAAAAGATGTGAAAACAACCCAAGTGCCCATCAATACATGAGTGGATTCATCAAATGTGGTATATGTATACCATGGAGTACTATTCAGCTATAAGAAACAATGGTGATCTAGCACCTCTTGTATTTTCCTGGATAGAGCTGGAACCCATTCTATTAAGTGAAGTATCCCAAGAATGGAAAAACAAGCACCATATGTACTCACCAGCAAATTGGTATTAATTGATCAACACCTAAGTGCACATATAGGAGTAATATTTATCGGGTGTCGGGCAGGTGGGAGTGGGGAGGAGGGGATGGACATATACATACACAATGAGTGTGATGCGCACTGTCTGGGGAATGGACACGCTTGAAGCTCTGACTCCGGGGGGTTGGGGGGAGGAGGGAAAGGTAACACACGTAACCTAAACATTTGTACCCCCATAATATGCTGAAATAAAAAAAGAAAAAAAATAACAGTAAAAATAGAAAAATTAGCCAGACGTCATGGCGCATGCCTGTAGTCCCAGCTACTCAGGAGGCTGAGACAGGAGTTTGCGGTTGCATGAGCTATGATGCTGTTACAGCAGGTGTTCCAGCGGGTGGTCCCAAGGACAACCCAAGCGGCACACGGAGAGGCAGAGAGTCAAAGTTTATTCGCTGGCGGCTCAGAGGGGCCTCGCCACCAAATCCTGAGGCCCATCTACCCGGTTTTTTCCACTTTTATTAAGTTGGGGTGGGCCGAGGGGTGGGGTCTCAGATGGCTAAGGTAATAGGTTAGTTGATGTGTCAGGTAATAGGTTAGTATTATGCTGATGCGGATAGATGGGGGTTTTCCTTATCAATGACGCCACTGCACTCTCTACCCAGGGTGACAGAGCATGACTCTGTCTCAAAAAAAAAAAAAAATCTGAAAAGATATACACCAAAATGTTAGCTGTGGCCACCCCTGTGTGGTGGGGTTTTGATTGGTTTTTATGTCTTTATTTATAATTTATTATTTTCTAAAGGATCTGATTTTTAAACAATGAACTTATATTTACTCTTTAATCAGAAAAAAATTAAAACCCTTTCAACTTGGGAAAATTTTTAAAAATATTTTGTAGAGACGGGGGTCCTATGTTGTTCCTATGCCTATGTTCCAGTTTTGTTTGTTTGTTTGTTGAGACAGAGTCTCACTCTGTTGCCTAGGCTAGAGTGCCGAGGCGTCAGCCTAGCTCACAGCAACCTCAAACTCCTGGGCTCAAGTGATCCTCCTGCCTCAGCCTCCCGAGTAGCTGGGACTACAGGCATGCGCCACCATGCCCCGCTAATTTTTTCTATATATTTTTAGCTGTCCAAGTAATGTTCTTTCTATTTTTAGTAGAGACGGGGTCTCGCTCTTGCTCAGGCTGGTCTCAGGCTCCTGAGCTCAAACGATCCACCCGCCTCAGCCTCCCAGAGTGCTAGGACCTATGTTCCAGTTTAAGCCCCCCAGTCTTAAACTCCTGGACTCAAGCTATCCTCCTGCATTGGCCTCCCAAAGTGCTGGGATTATAGGCATGAGCCATCATGCCCAGCCTATTTGCTGGGCAGGCGCAGAAACAAAAGCTTGTGAAGGAGACCAGGAAGGAGGGGTCTCAGAGGTAGGAAGAGAGCCAGGTGACAATAGTGATCTCTGAAGGCAAGGAATAAAAACGCTTCCAAAAGGAGCAAGTAGGTGGTTAACAGTGTTTAATACAGTAAAAAGGGCCGGGTGCAGTGGCTCACGTCTGTAATCCTAGCTCTCTGGGAGGCTGAGGCAGGTGGATTGCTCAAGGTCAGGAGTTCAAAACCAGCCTGAGCAAGAGCAAGACCCCGTCTCTACTATAAATAGAAAGAAATTAATTAGCCAACTAATATATATATATATAAAATTAGCTGGGCATGGTGCCACATGCCTGTAGTCCCAGCTACTTGGGAGGCTGAGGCAGGAGGATTGCTTGAGCCCAGGAGTTTGAGGTTGCTGTGAGCTAGGCTGATGCCACGGCACTCACTCTAGCCTGGGCAACAGAGTGAGATTCTGTCTCAAAATAATAGTAATAATACAGTAAAAGGGTCGAATAAGATAAGCCCTAAGAAATGACCACTAGATTTGACAATTATTAAAATAAGAACAGTTTCGGTAGAGTAGTGGGACTAGAACCCAGATTACAATGAATTGAGAACTGAATCACAGGTGAAGAAGTGGAAACATTTAGTAGAGAAATTTTCAAGAAGCTTGCCTAAGTATTGTAGTTAGAGAACAATGTATTGTCAAAGAAGGATTTGTTTGTTTTTCAAAGATAGGAGAGATTCAAATATTTTTAGCAGCTAGAGGGAAGGATTTCATAGAAAATGAAAAGTTGAATATTTAGATGAGTGAAGAGATAAGGCTTAAAATCAAATAGTCCTAGGAGAATTGTTCAAGTAAAATTCACAATGAGGTGTAAATAACTGACAAATGGTCTTTTGTAAGGGAAATGCTTGATAGGGTGGAGAAATGAGGGGAGTAGAAGTACTGGGCTAATTAAGTCCTTTGCAGTAATAAGGTGATAACAGCTGTTAACAGCTGGCTCCCAAGCACACACCTTTTTTCATGGGAGGCACAGAGCTTCAGAGTTAGTAAGTGACGTTGGGTAAAGCACAGTTATTCTCTGTATCTCAATTATCACACACACACAAAAAGAGTAGCTGAGTTGACTCTCTTGCCAAAACACGTGACATCAGAACTTCATGTGCATTTTCCTCTCTATTGGGTTTCTTTGACCACGTTCATTCTTTGCCAAAAGGAGTCAAGTATGGGGGGAAGGGTGGGAAATGAGAAATAGAGATTTAGGATCCTTAAATTGGACAGAATCTCATTAGTTCATCATCCTGCCCGCAGGCAATACTGTACCTTAATCAAACAGACACCTATCCATCTTCCTGCTAGTTAATTTTTCCCAAAGGAGATTTCACAATCTCCAACCCAGTGTTATGCAACCATACTGACAAGAACTTCTATTCTCTGTTCAGGCTGTCCTAAGGAAATGGAAAATCAGAAGCCCCTGTAATTTGGGGTGCTTGTGTTCTTGGGAGCAGAAGGCTGGAACTGCAGGGAGGGAGAAGGAGGGGAAGGTCTAAGTGTAAATAACGAAAACAAAAGAGCAGCACTCATACACATACAATCTGTCCTCCAGGGGATCTGAATTCAGAGTTCCACTGCCTTTCTATGGAATCCCCTTCTCTTTCCACACATACTATTTCCTTTAGTCACTTCTCCCCTTCTTGAAGTTCATGCAACCCTAATTTCACCTGGCACCTCCCTAGGAGTAGTCTCTATTTTAAATCCCTTCTGAAAGTTGTCACTTCCCTCCCTATATTGATAAAGTGCCCTTTAAATACTCAACTTATCTTCTTAGGTTGGTGATTGTATTTACTTTACTAAAGTATCTCTGGATCACCTAGGGTTGAGGGCAATCTGGGAAAAAGTGGTGTGGCCTACGTGTGTGTCTATGCATGTTTACGGAGGCCATCAGCTGACAAGAGCCCATCAGCTGACAAGAGCCTGACCTCCAGCTTCCATAGAGGTGTTCATTAATTATACAATTAGTTATCTAGGGACAATAAGACCTGGCAAGATAATAATGTTGCAATTAGCCAGCCTTCTTCCCTTAATAAAAGCTAATATTTATTAAACACTTACTATGTGCCGGGCACTATTTTAAGCACTTTAGATATTTTAACTCGGTTAATCCTCAAAACAATCCTATGACATAGGTGCTATTTTTATATTTGTGGTATAGACAGATGAAGTAACTTGCCACAGATCACATAGTTAATAAGTGGTAAAGTCAGGATTTGAACCCAGTCTGATTTTGAGCTCAGGCTTTTAACATTCCTCTCAGAGAAGAATCTTTTAGCCTTGTATGTCTCCACAAAGAGGGGAAGAGGGAAAAGATATTGAAAAAGCATAAAGGAGAGAAAGAAGGACAAAAAAGTGCTTATGGTGGGAAAGAGAGAGAATGACACTAACAACTGCTCAGTAACATTCTCGTATGAGCTGCCTACTCCAGCCTACATATTGTTCTTCATCTGTTTGGTCTTTAGCCTGACACTTTTTGTGTTGAATTTTATCTTCTTAATAACTATGAGAACTTCAAGCCTATTTCATTTCTGCCCATCCTTCAGAGACTAGTGCAAGTCCCATCTCCTCCATAAAGCCTCCACATCCATCCAGTCTACAATAATCTGTACTTTAATTTTTTTTTTATTTTCAGTGATGAGATTCCAACTACTAAAAGAAACAAAAAAAAATTTTTAAACGTATTATCT
>VSMD01018151.1:0-35034 GCA_008750895.1 Mirza zaza
TTTTTTTTTTTTTTTGTAAATATAAAACTGTTTTAAGGGGAAAAAAAGTCAATTTAAAAAAATGTTCCTGGACAAAAGCAGTGGAGCTAAATGGCCAAATAGAAACTTCCAGCGATCGTCCCTCTACACACCAGGGGTCCTCAAACTTTTTAAACAGGGGGCCAGGTCACTGTCCCTCAGACCGTTGGAGAGTGCGCACTGTGGGCCCGGGACGAGTCGGCTGCTAAGCAGGACAGGCAGCGGCGGCAAACACACCCGGCGGGCCGGATACATGTCCTAGGCAGGTGGCACATGGCCCGAGGGCCGTAGTTTGAGGACACCTGACTTGGACGGACCATCGGGTAGAGACCTGGGAGGGACTCTCTGCACAGCGTGAAGTTCGACACCCCAGGGTTAGCTAGGAGCACACTCGGGATGGTTAAGTCTCGAGTTCAAAGTCACCCCCCGCATCAGGACAGAGATTCAAAAATGGAAGTCCCCCTTCTCCCATGTGGGCAACCTTTCCGTTTCACTGCCTTTCAAACGTGAACATTAAGCCCGGTGAACGAGAAACAGAAAAAAAAAAAAAAAGAAAAAAGAAACGGTTCTTGCCTCTTCTCGTTCTTTCTAGTTGCTTCTTTACAGCCAATCTATCACACCTCATGAAGAGACCCTGCCCATCCTTTTCCGATTTGCCTGTCGTGAGCTATTATTTTCCATGGTTAAGGTGGCTTATTCTTTGTTTCCAAGGTTACGGGATGAAAACCTCAAGTTTTTCCCTATCGAACTGACATTGACCCTGCCGGGAACAGACGCGGCCCTACAAGGGCAAGTTCACGTGAACAAGCAGACGTTAGCAAGGACCGGCTTTCACTCTTTGATTGACACAGGCAGAGTCTACACGGCCGGAGTAGACTAAAAGGAAAACTGATGGATAATCTGGCAAACCCAGGTGGTGTAAACATCCAATCCAGCATCTCGGGCCTCGGGGCAAAGGAAAACATTTTCCCTGCCCCTGCCAAGCTCACCTCTCCCATGCATGTTTGAAAACTGCTCCAGGAGCCGGGCCTGAAAGACTCGAGCATCCCAAATGGTGGCATTGCCAAGCTGGCATGAAATCATATGAGGCCTCAGTCCAACGGCACATTGGGCTCCAATCTCCACCCCTTCCCGCCACACCTCTGCCTTAGTCCTCCAAGGTACTAGGAGGATATTTAGACATTTAGGAAGACACTCTCTGTATGTGCAGCCACTGGGGGACCATTCGATGCACATTACCGTGTTTCCCCGAAAATGAGATCTGCCCATAAAACAAGCCCCAGCAGGATGTCTAAGCATGTGCACAATAGAAGCCCTACCCCGAAAATCAGCCCTAGTGACGGGCGTGGCTATGAAAATCAGCGCTAGTGGTGGGCGTGGCTATGAAAATCAGCCCTGGTGATGGGCGTGGCTATGAAAATCAGGCCTAGTGATGGGTGTGGCTATGAATATCAGCCCTATTGATAGGCGTGGCTATGAAAATCAGCCCTAGTGATGGGTGTGGCTATGAAAATCAGCCCTAGTGATGGGCGTGGCTATGAAAATGAGCCCAGTGGTGGGCGTGGCTATGAAAATCAGTCCTGATGGTGGGCGTGGCTATGAAAATCAGCCCTAGAGACGGGAGTGGCCGCGCAGCGCATCTGCACAACCCATGCGTGTCGTTGCGGAGCAGGAAAGAACACGAGCAGCCCTTCTCATCCGCCCCGTGAGAGCTCTAGTGCTCGACAGGAGAGATCGGGGCCGGTGGCTCTAGAGGAAACAGAGTCGCAAGACATTCAGGATGGGATTCGGGGTCTGGAGAGTGAGGATGATGTTCCAGAAGAAGACGACTTCATTTGAATCAATGTAGATGGTTGTACCGTACTTAAAAAAAATAAGACATCCCCTGAAAATAAGCCCTAGGGTGTCTTCTTGAGGAAAAATAAGTATAAGACCCTGTCTTGTTTTCGGGGAAACACGGTAGTAAGGCAGTGTCTGGGGGCTGGCTGAGGCAGATTCCCTGGCTAAGGGTCCCGGTGATTTAGCAAGACGTGGTCAGCTACAGGGCTGTTTTTATCACTCCATGTGTTGGTTTCCCTTACCAATTGGCTCCAACCAGTTCTAGTGGAAGACGATCATTCTCATCAGTAAGTCCTGTTAACCTTTGCTTGGATCACCTCTTCCAAGAATCTGAGTCCAGACTTTTAAATTAAAATGGAAGAATGATTTTCAGTATTTCCTCCATAGATTAAAAAAAAAAAAAAGACCTGGCATATCAGGCATTATGGTCTCTTCATGTCTGAGTCACTGGGTAGATGGTTGACTATCTAACTCCTTTAGATCAGGAGGAAACTGGGAAATTCAGATTCATTTATTTAAAATATTTACTTTCTTAAGTTTCTTTGCCCTTTTTTTTTTTTTTTTTGAGACAGAGTATCACTCTCTTGCCTGGGCTAGAGTGCCATGGCATCAGCATTGCTCACAGCAACCTCAAACTCCTGGGTTTAAGGGATCCTCCTGCCTCAGCCTCATGGGGAGCTGGGACTATAGGCACGTACCACCGTACCCGGCTAATTTTTTTCTATTTTTAGTTATTTGGTTAATTTATTTCTATTTTTAGTAAAATTCTATTTTAATTTATTTCTATTTTGCTCTTGCTCAGGCTGTCTCAACCTCAAACTCTTGGGTTCAAGGGATCCTCCTGCCTCAGCCTCCTGAGTAGCTGGGACTACAGGCACGCGCCACCATGCCCAGCTAACTTTTTTTTCCTATATATTTTTAGTTGGCCAATTACTTTCTTTCTATTTTTAGTAGAGACGGGGTCTCGCTCTTGCTCAGGCTGGTCTACAAATGCATTTTTGGATGACTTGAAGAAGAGGCCATGCTCTTCCTTATATGAGTAAACTCAAAAAGGGCCAGAAAAAAAAACAAAAGTTCAGATAAGCCCCTGGAAAGTATGCCTGTTCTTTCAAATCTAATCTCATTTTTTTCTTTTCAGGTCTCTCTTTTCACTTTCAGGGCAGGAAATTTGGCTGCCACCTGGGGCTCTATGTTCAACTTGTGAGATTTCGGACAACAGACTCCAATATGGAGTATAGAAAATGCTACCTCCCTCAGCTACAGGGTACAGTGAAAAGTTGTTTTTGTTGTTGTTGTGATGAGAATCTGGCCAATTTCTAAGAGCTCCGAGATAGCTGGGTGACGATGAGTCTTCTCCTAAGCATGCCACGTTAAAAAAAAAAAAATGCCTTTGTGCTTCAAGCTTTTCCATCTTTTCCGTCCTTTCCCTTGCCTGTTTCCTACACAGGCTCTTGTCCACAAGAAAAGCAATTTCAGTTCTTTACCGAGGAGCTCAAGTTCCCACTTCTCACCACCCATCAGGCAGGATATTTGAGAGAGAGAGAGAGCAAATAACGCCTTAGATAGTCTTCACCAAACCCTGCGAGGGAAATGGGTTGACACTTTGTTCTGTTTGCAATCTACCCCCTTCCAATTAAACTAAGTACGAGGAGGATTGAAAAGAATGGTACGATCGCATGGAAAATCAATCTTGCTCATTTTGATGGGCTTTGAGGACACAGTGAGAAATCATGACAAAAAAAAAAAAAACGTACTTTTTCTGGCCGGGCGCGGTGGCTCACGCATGTCATCCTAGCTCTCTGGGAGGCCGAGGCGGGTGGATCGTTTGAGCTCAGGAGTTCGAGACCAGCCTGAGCAAGAGCGAGACCCCGTCTCTACTATAAATAGAAAGAAATTAATTGGCCAACTAAAAATACACAGAAAAAAAAAATTAGCCGGGCATGGTGGTGCATGCCTGTAGTCCCAGCTACTCGGGAGGCTGAGGCAGGAGGATCACTTGAGCCCAGGAGTTGGACGTTGCTGTGAGCGAGGCTGACGCCACGGCACTCCAGCCTGGGCAACAAATCGAGACTCTGTCTCACAAAAAAAAAAAAAAAAAGAACTTTTTGGCGTGCGCTCACATATCTTCGTGCACGCGCTGTAGGTCGAGCCGGTGTCCAAGTCTCAGGAGCTCTCGGCGTTTCCCACCAGCAACCCGGTGACGCAGTGTGCAGGCCAGGTTGAGCCCTGTCTACGAACAGTCCTACAGTCATCAGAGCAAGTCTTGGCCTGCAGCAGCTTTCTTCTACTGGAGAAACAGTCACAGTCCATCTGCTGTGCAAATACACACACACACACACACACACAGAGAACCACCTCCCGCTCCGTTACGAGTCGGTCTCCTCCAGGATACAAGAGCCCTTTCACCTCTGAGACAAGGAATGAATGTCGTCATTGTCCCTCGGGGCTCCTGACCGAGGTTCTTTCCCGGGCAACCGACGCAGTCTGCCCGGGCTCCGGGAAGCCACGGGGCCAGGGGCACCCCACCAAGTTCTGCACCCCATGCCAGAGCAGCAATATGCTACGATGGCAAGCCTACCTTCTGTTGCATCCTCAGCTATCTAATTTTCCACGACCCGGGTACCCACACTCATCTCAACTCTGGCGGAGGCAAGATCGCTCAGCCCTTTCCAAATATCAAGCACATCTGTACCCATCCACTGCAAGTAAATTGTCCGTCTGCCTCATCCTTAAAGATCATGTTTGCACATTCAGTTTGCAAACCATGAAAGTTTCCTGAAGTATCAAACTGCACGAAGTCAGCCTCGTATTGTTCTCCTAATTTTTTTTTTTTTAATAACGATCAAGTATCACTTTTGTCACTAAGACAAAAAAAAAAAAAGAATCGAATGCTCTGGCATTTTACATGACTCCGCTCCGGACTTGCACACGGCTAAAGGGATTAAAGAAGAGATTTAAAACCCGAGTCTCATGTATATGCATGCGATATCTCTGGAAGGGTCTAAAAATTAAAAAAAAAAACCTGTAATGGTGATTTTTCCCTGGGAAGAGAATTGGATGCCTCTAAAAATGTTCACCGTCAGCGCTGGAGGAAGAAGAAGATGAAAAGGAGGCTACTCCTGGCATTTTGAGAGACAGACCCATTTGTTTTACATGGAAAACAAAGACACACCTCTAACTCGGATGTAGGGAAAACTTGCCTAGTTGTATTTTTTTTAAAAAAAAAAAAATCAATCTCCACTGAGATGGCTATTGGAAAAGGTCAATTTTAATAGTCTAGAATGCAGAGTTTTAAATGTCTCATCAGCCTAGTTTATTTTCTCCTTCTCTGACATGGTCTTGAATAGTTTTTTTTTCTCTCTCTCTCTCTACAGACACGTCCATAGAAAAGACACAAGCTCCACACCTGTCCTGATGGTTGTCCAAATGGGATCTGTCCTTCCTTGACCCTGTCCCTCCTTCAAGTATGTATTCTCTTATGTAACTTTCTTAGTCCTTCTCAGAGTTTTCATTCACTTAATTTATCTATTTTTCCTTTCCTCTCTAATGCTATTTATTGAGCACTTACTATATTCTCTCTTTTCTTTTTCATTTACTGAGCATTTATGAGACACCAGGAACTCTCTCCTAAGCATTTCATGTGCAACATCTCTTAAATCTTCAGAACAACCTTATAGAGCACCATTATGTTCCCTCCTAGTTTGCAAATGAGAAAGTAAAATATTAGACAGACAACCTGACTGATTGTCACGCAATTAACCTCGATCTGCCCACTCAGAGCTCCTCCTATTCTGGGTTGTAGAAATGCTATTCTTACCTCACCCCTTAATCTTTTCATTCAATTACACTTTTTTCAAATTCTTGTTTACTATCTAATGCCCTCATATTACCATATTTCCATGAAAATAAGACAGGGTCTTATATTTATTTTTCCTCAAGAAGACACCCTAGGGCTCATTTTCAGGGGATGCGTTATTTTTTTTAAGTACGGTACAACAATCTACATTTATTCAGATATAGGGAAGTCCTCTTCTTCTGGAACATCATCATCACTCTCCAGACCCCGAATCCCATCCTGAATGTCTTGCGACTCTGTTTCCTTTAGAGCCACCGGCCCCGATCTCTCCTGTCGAGCACTAGAGCTCTCACGGGGCGGATGAGAAGGGCTGCTCGTGTTCTTTCCCGCTCCGCGACAACATGCATGGGTTGTGCAGATGCGCTGCGCAGCCACGCCCACCACTAGGGCTGATTTTCATAGCCACGCCCACCACTAGGGCTGATTTCCATAGCCACGCCCACCACCAGGGCTGATTTTCATAGCCACGCCCATCACTAGGGCTGATTTTCATGCCCACGCCCATCATCAGGACTGATTTCCATAGCCACGCCCACCACTAAGGCTGATTTTCATAGCCACGCCCACCACTAGGGCTGATTTTCGGGGTAGGGCTTCTATTGTGCACGTGCTTAGACATCCTGCTGGGGCTTGTTGTATGGCTAGGTCTGATTTTTGGGGAAACACGGTATTTACCTTTTCCTCTTTTCTTTAATATTCATCCCTTACCTCTGACCTTGTGGTGCCATCTTTTGTTTTCTTTGCTCAGCTCCAGGGCACAATAGGGGGTGGTTAATGTTTAACGCCTTTCTCCCTGGCCACTCAGACTCAGGCTAAGGCCACAACCACGCTAGCGATAACCATGACTATGCATTCGGAAGGGAGACGATTTCTTACTTATTTTCAATCACGATACTTAATTAAATGCTCAACCTCGTCTATGCTTAAAAAACAGTGCTTATCCCAAAAGACCACTGACCGTCATCAAATATCTTTTTTTTTTCTTTTTATTTATTTTCCAGCATATTACGGGGCATCATCAAATATCTTTACAAGGCAGTGGGAAGAGAGTGGATGCACTTGACTACACTCTAGTATCTGGCTGGCATTGGCAAGTCAACAGAACACACACTTTTTTCCCCGTGAAATGTCACTTTTATAACTTGGAGATAGGCAAACCATATCCTTTCGTGCACGAATGCTTTTATTTTTAACTTCAGTCTGTTAAACTTTGCACAAGCGTTCAGCATCAAACAGCATTCCGCTATAGAGTCGCTCTTGTTCTGTTCACGTCACTGTCTCTTTGAAAGGGTTGCTATGGTTGCCGTTATTATTATTATCAGCATAATTATTAAATAGCCAATGGAGGAGGAGGAGAACTTGGAGGAAGAATTGCAAGGTTCTGAAAGTAAAACCTTGTAAGGTTTCCAAGCTTTAAAATACGTAAGTCCTGCTCCCAACCTTTCCACCTCACGAGCTAAGAACGAACGGAACAAGAGAAAAGAGAAGAACGAGAAAAAAGGACATGTAGCTGGAATTCACATTCGAAAGGTTAAACGAAAGGGAGGAAAAATATTTCTGTCCAAAGGTAGGTATGCGTGTGGACATAGACACACACATGCACTAACATCCATGACGACGGCCCGGTGAGCCAGCTCACGCCTGTAATCCCAGCACTCTGGGAGGCCGAGGTGGGAGGATCGCTCAAGGTCAGGAGTTCGAGACCAGCCAGAGCAAGAGTGAGACCTCGTCTCTATTTTAAAAAAATAGAAATTAACTGGCCAAGTAAAAACATATAGAAAAAAAAAAAAACTTAGCCAGGCATGGTGGCACATGCCTGTCATCCCAGCTACTCAGGAGGCTGAGGCAGGAGGATCGCTTGAGCCCAGGAGTTGGAGGTTGCTGTGAGCGAGGCTGACGCCACGGCACTCTAGCCCGGGTGACAGAGTGAGACTCTGTCTCGAAAAAATAAAATAACATCGATGACGTCAGCAGCGACTCAACTGCATGACGTCACTGCACCCCAAATATGCAAACATGGGCAGCGAAGTCACCGCACGGCATCTACGACCAGAAACTCGTCCCTGCCTGCCCCCGCCCACTGTTTTGCGACAGCCAAGTTTGCGCAGCTCTGAGCTGCTCAGCCTGGGTGCCCAACGCATTCATTACACAGAGAGATCGGCAGTGGCTTCCTGTGGTTCTCATTAGTGAAAAGAACAAGTTAATCTCCCCTTTTGGGGGCAGCAAACCCCTGAACTGAAAACCACCAGGTGATCCTCTTAAAACAAGCTCTCTGTCCTCGTCATTTTGTCATCGTCGGGGCTCTGGAGCAAATTTTTAGAGAGGTAGAGCTAGCCGAATGAGAAGGAAGAGGAGGCTTGGAAAAATCCTGGGGGTGCGGGGGGGGGGGGGGGGGGGGGGGGGGCAGGAAGAAATCAAGGCGGCTGATGGATGGCCCAGCCTTTTATCAGATCTCTCTCCTTTCCTCCTCCTCGAGTGCCTGTCATATCACACAAACTGCTCCTGAAGAGCCCTCCACTCACCCTCTCCCCTAATTAAATGTGCACTTCATTAATGTAAATTGGGGGTTTAATGCTCTTGTTGAAATTCTGAAGAAAGTGCTATGGCCTCGCGAAATGCTTAAGCATCATTGCAAATTAGATTAGGGACCAAGAAAGGCAGTAAAATTAGAATGATAATGGCTGATGTGGCTTCCTGACAGGCATGACTATTCAGGGATCAATGGGACAGAGAGCCCTCTCCCCAGCCCAGAGTGAAAGGCAGGGACCCACGTCAGCCTACAGATGTGGCTTTTGGAAGCACTTTCAATTAGTTTAATTTGGTAAATGGTGGGGATTTACAGGCTCTCAGCCACTCATACAAGACAAGAATACATTGAAATGTATTTTTTTTTCACTTTTTTTTTTTTTTTTTTTTAACAGAAAATAGGATTGGGCTTGAGATTTGCATTTCTCCGAACAAGAGGGTGGAGTGGGGTGGGGGTGGGGAAAGTTTCCAAAGTGGTCTTTTTTTTTTTTTTTTTTTTAACAACTCCGCTTTTGAAAATGGAAATGACTTTTTTATAAAGCTTGGACTGAAGCGTTCCAAACAGTGGGAAAGGGGAGAGAGCAAACGTACCCCCCTCCTCCCTTCCTGGTTCTCAGGGAGGCCTCAAATATCCTGCACACATCAAGAGCCCAACGTGGGCTCAAACATGGTATCAAGGGGGAGTGGGGTGCAGGCTGTAGAAACCCACTCAGAGACCCATGCATCATTTCTTACCAGAAATGTGTTTTTCATCTTTAAAACAAAAAAAAAAAAAAAAGCTATTTCTCAGCTACACCACCTCTCTTACTCCCCCGCCCCCTCCTCTGCTCAAAAAAAAAAAAATCGAATCACTTTTTTGCATGTGTCGAGAAAAAGTGTTTGCATGTAACCCTGCCCCACACAGATACGCACGCACCCGAGCACGTGTGCTCACGCTTGCATTTACCCGGGATCGGCGACACACCTCCGTGTTCCTGCTAAGTGCGTCTTTTTCCCTTTTTTTTTTTTTTTTGTTCCCTCCTGCTGACTGACGCCGCCCCACCCTCCGGGACCCCCCTGGTGTCTTCCCTGGAAAATAAACCGGCACCAAGCGGGTGACTGGGACGTCCGCGGGCAGGGCAGCTTCTGCACACAAAGCCCTCCTTCAGAGGCGCGCATTTTTTGGCTAACAGGTCCCTCCTTGTGTTCCCAGAACGCTGTCAAGCTCCACTTGGACCTCCTCCCTGGAGGCGTCTGAGTCTTTCATGAGTGAAAAGGAAGAACATGACGCGGCAGAAACTGGGGTGACCATGACCAAGTCCCCAGCGGGCCCCAAAGGCAGCACAACCTCATGCACCCCCCCCCCCTGCACCCATGCGTTCCTTTTGCACCAAACGTTTGCTAACAGGCTGGCCGCTCACTCTTGTTTGTTTTGAGACAGAGTCTCACTGTGTTGCCCAGGCTAGAGTGAGTGCCGTGGCGTCAGCCTCGCTCACAGCAACCTCCAACTCCTGGGCTCAAGCGATCCTCCTGCCTCAGCCTCCCGAGTAGCTGGGACTACAGGCATGCGCCACCATGCCCAGCTAATTTTTTTCTATATATATATATTAGTCAGCTAAATTAATTTGTTTCTATTTTTTAGTAGAGACGGGGTCTCGGTCTTGCTCAGACTGCTCTCAAACTCCTGGACCTTGAGCGATCCTCCCCACCTCGGCCTCCCAGAGTGCTGGGATGACAGGCGTGAGCCTCCGCGCCCGGCCTAAACATCACTCTTTGCTAAGTTAACAGCACAGACAAAACCCTGAACGAAGGTGTCCATAAAAGAGAGTGCACGCCACAAGAGTGAAAATAAGCCAGGGCAATGGTGGGCCAGAAAGTAGTTTGCCCTGCTGCTCACGATCTGGTGGCTGGGAGTTACCGTGTTTCCCCGAAAGTAAGACCTACCCCTAAAATAAGCCCCAGCAGGATGTCTAAGTACGTGGGCAATAGAAGCCCTACCCTGAAAATCAGCCCTAGTGATGGGCGTGGCTATGAAAATCAGCCCTAGTGATGGGCGTGGCTATGAAAATCAGCCCTGGTGGTGGGCGTGGCTATGAAAATCAGCCCTAGTGATGGGCGTGGTTATGAAAATCAGCCCTAGTGATGGGCGTGGCTATGAAAATCAGCCCTGGTGATGGGCATGGCTATGAAAATCAGCCCCCTAGTGGGCGTGGCTATGGAAATCAGCCCTAGTGATGGGCGTGGCCATGAAAATCAGCCCTAGTGATGGGCGTGGCTATGAAAATCAGCCCTGGTGATAGGCGTGGCTATGAAAATCAGCCCTAGTGGTGGGCGTGGCTATGAAAATCAGCCCTAGTGACAGGCGTGGCTGGGCAGCGCATCTGCACAACCCATGCGTGTCGTCGCTCTAGTGCCCGACAGGAGAGATTGGGGCCGGTGGCTCTAAAGGAAACAGAGTCGCAAGACATTCAGGATGGGATTCGGGGTCTGGAGAGTGAGGATGATGTTCCAGAAGACGACGACTTCACTCTATTTGAATCAATGTAGATGGTTGCACCGTACTTAAAAAAAAATAACACATCCCCTGAAAATGAGCCCTAGGGTGTCTTCTTGAGGAAAAATAAATACAAGACCCTGTCTTATTTTCAGGGAAACACGGTAGTTTCATCCTGAAAATGGTAGCTGGTCATTGTTGTAACAAGCAAATCCACAATTTATGGGCTTCAGATGGGCCCATTCACAAAGGCTGCTTGTCTCCCAGTAAACATCCAGATAAGAAGTAGGAAAAAAAAATTCCAAATAAATTATTCCAATTGAGCTAATAATAATACCTAATATTTGTACAGTACTTTGCTGTTTTCCAAGCACATACATGGACAAATATAATATTGAATAACTCATTTGATCTGTAGCAAAATCTTCAGAGATAGCAAAGAAATGAATAACTCTTCATATTTTATAGATGAAGAAAACAAGGTTCAGAGGTAACAAGTTATTTTCCCAAAGACACAGAGTTAGTAAGTGGCAGAGCAGGAAGTAAAAAGTCTTTTTTTTCCCTAATAACTTTAGCCTTGTTACACAGTTGAGAGATGATTATTGTGAAAAACCTGAATATGATGCAGAAATGTACAAAGAAGAAAGTATATAACGATAATTACTGAAAATATTTTGCAGACATTCTCTGACATATCTTTCCTTGCATATAGATAGATAATATTAATAGTAATCATAGTAAAATAAGAGTTAATACATATGGAATTCTTAACCATGTGCCAGGTGTCTTGGATATTGTTTGCATTTACTGCTCAGATCAACCCTGTGAGATAAATGTAGCTTAGAGATGAGGGAAGTGAGGCGAGGAAAAGTTAAGTAATTAGACCAGATTCACACCACTGTGAATATTACTTACAAAAATATCGTAGTGATCATAGAAGCAGGTAACTTGCTTTTTTCACACAACAATTCATCATGAATATTTTTCCATGCACCTAGTCATGTTTCATGGCTACATATATTCCTTGTATATAAGTTAGTTAGTAAGTCCTCCTACTGATGGACTTTTGGTGCTTTTAATTTTTTCTTTTGTAAACAATGCCATTATGAAAATGATGAGTACATCTTCTTTCCCATTTTAGCTGGTGATCTCCTTTGGATTAATTCTAGCCGGGAGCTATAAAGCAAAACTCAGTTTTCTCCACTCCTACTGCTTCACTTGACTAGCCGGAAAAGAACCCAAAAACCTCAGGTCTTCTGATTCCTAGTTTCATGGCTTCTCCTTTCTCCTTCTCAAACAGCCCAGACAAACCCTAGACCAGGGGTCCTCAAACTTTTTAAACAGGGGGCCAAGTTCACCATCCCTCAGACCATTGGAGGGCCGGACTATAGTTTAAAAAAAAACTATGAACAAATTCCTATGCACACTGCACATATATCTTATTTCTGAAGTAAAAAAAAACAAACTGGCAAAAACACCTGCACATGGCCCACGGGCCGCAGTTTGAGGACGCCTGGCACTAGATCATGGGTATCCTATAAACTCAACCGCTGATGGGCTGGAAGCTTTCTGGTATTGCACAGAGAGTTGGCAAAGTTACGTTCCCAAGGTGTGATCATTGCTCCAAGTGAACCCACATCTAGAATTTTTCTGCCTCTCTGTGCAGAGAATTTCCTGGGACTATAGTCCAGGTCTGAAAACAATAAATGATGTGGCAGAGCCATGAGATGAGACAGAACCAATCATTTCCTTCTTTTCCATCCTTCCACAGACATCTGATTGGATACTCTGAAAACAAGCCCTCTGGGTGGGCGCGGTGGCTCACGCCTGTCATCCTAGCACCCTGGGAGGCCAAGGCGGGAGGATCTCTCGAGGTCAGGCGTTCGAGAGCAGCCCGAGCAAGAACGAGACCCCCTTCTCTACTAAAAAATAGAAAGAAATTAATTGCCCAACTAAAAATATATAGAAAAAATTAGCTGGGCATGGTGACGCATGCCTGTGGTCCCAGCTACTCGGGAGGCTGAGGCAGGAGGATCGCTTGAGGCCAGGAGTTGGAGGTTGTTGTGAGCTAGGCTGACGCCACGGCACTCAGAGTGAGACTGTATCTTGAAAAAAATAAAAGCCACCAAAACAGGCTCTACGCTCTCAAGAAGCACACAGGCAGGTGAGAAAGACAGAGAAGGGAAGAGGCAATCACAAAACAGAGCCTATAGAAATAATCACATGACTCGCACATCCTGGACCGAACTCTGCACTCCGCCCAGCCTGGTGAGCTTTAGGAGGGCTTCCCAGATTTCTTCCCGGCTGGAGAAATCCTAAAGGAAGAGCTGGAATCGCTCAGGCACAGGAAGCTGGGTGGACACTAGGCGTTTCTTTTCAAAACTCCTTCCCTTCCCTTTATAAAAATCCTTCCCTTTATTAAAATGGGCAATCTTCAGATTCCCCAGTATGAGGATGAGGTCTGTTTCCCGCCAGAACCTTGACTGATTCAACACGTGTGCGTAAGAGGGTGGATACAATTCTGCAGATCTCATCCCATCCCAAAGCCCCCTAACAGGAATTTTAGCTCCGGAAGGAAAGCACAGCACTCGGGATTGGCCCCGTTCCCTGGTTGGCACCACGATCTCAACAGGACATTTCTCTTCTGGCGCCAGTTAGAAATGTTCAATTCCATTTCACTTTAATTTGCAATAAATGTGCCTAATTTTATTTTTAATTTCCTAAATAGATTGATTTGGCAAAAGCTACTTCGCCAGCTCAAAGGTTAAGTCCCTGATTGAAAATGCTAATATCGAATTCATTTTCTCAAATGCTGATTCTCTCATTTTATGAAATGATACTTTTTTTTAACATAAAAATCAGAGAACTGTAGAGAGGGGAGATTCGGTAGACATGAACCTCATAGGGTCTAACAAGGTTGAAGGTTTTACCCAAGAAGATGCACACAGCCTGCTAATAAAATCTTTTGACTCCACTGGAACCTGGAATTCCTAAATCAAGGCAACTGTTATTTGTCCTAGAAAAAATACTGTCACCTAAGAATGATTCTTCCTAGTTTTGTGAGCCTCTTCCTCCTTTGGCATTTAAACCACTCTTAGATATGGTCTCAGTTTTACTCACTATGTCCTGTAAGGATTTAAAAAAACGAAAGAACAGAAAAGGGTAACACAAGGCGTGGTGGCTCATGCCTGTCATCCTAGCACTCTGAGAGGCTGAGGCAGGAGGATCGCTCAAGGCCAGGAGTTCAAAACCAGCCTAACCAAGAGCGCGACCCCGTCTGTACTAAAAACAGGAAGAAATTAATTGGCCAACTAAAAATACATAGAAAAACATCAGCCGGGCATGGTGGCGCATGCCTGTAGTCCCAGCTACTCGAGAGGCTGAGGCAGGAGGATCGCTTGAGCCCAGGAGTTGGAGGTTGCTGTGAGCGAGGTTGACACCACGGCACTCACTCTAGCCTGGGCAACAGAGTGAGACTCTGCCTCAAAAAAAAAGAAGACAGAAAAGAAAGACAGACAGAAAAGACAGACAGACAGAAAGACAGACAGAATAGAGTGACACAAGAAACCAGAAAGAGTATTTACAGGTGAAAGAGTGGCAGGGAGAAAGAGTACACAGGAGAGTCGCATTTCATGAGTAACTAACGTTACGAGTTAATTGGTAACGTGGGTGACATGTGTCACACTCGAATGCATCATCTACCTGGAAAATAGATAATTTTATTTGCAACTCAGGGAGGACAGACGTCGTTCGAATCCTGCGCGACAAAGAGAGACACGGCACCTACCACAGGTGACAGAGCACCTTGCGCTCTGGGCGGGCTGGAAAGGCAGAATTCCAGACCCAGTCCCCTCCACGTCTGGTGGAGGGGACGGAGATGGACAGAGACAGTGACGGCTCGTCAAGGAACGTGTGAAGCCGCAGAGGGGAGAGAGAGACGGAAGGAGAGTCGTTCCGGCTCGGTGTGCCCGAGTTGCGTATTAACGGTTGGGACTGGGAAAGTTCTGCCAGGTGCGGGGAATCGTGTCAGGAGAGGCTTGCTGGGGACAAAGAAAGAGGACATGAGGCTTCTGCTCACACCACAGCGAGTGTGGACAGGCCGTCACCCTCAGCCCCAAAGCCCAGCCTGAGGACACCCTGTATTTTGCACAAAAGTCCTACTTGGAATCATTATGCCTTACGTGAGTATGGTATGACACTTTTTTTTTTTTGAGACAGAGTCTCACTTTGTCACCCGAGCTGGAGTGCCATGGCGTCAGCCTTGCTCACAGCAACCTCAGACTCCTGGCCTCAAGCGATCCTCCTGCCTCAGCCTCCAAAATAGCTGGGACTACAAGCATGCGCCACCATGCCCAGCTAATTTTTTCTACATATATATATTTCTACATATATTTCTACATACTTCTACATATATATATATATTTTTTAGTTGGCCAATTAATTTCTTTCTATTTTTAGTAGAGACGAGGGGTCTCGCTCTTGCTCAGGCTGATCTCGAACTCCTGACCATGAGCGATCCTCCCACCTCGGCCTCCCAGAGTGCTGGGATGACAGGCGTGAGCCACTCCCCCGTGCCCGCCCTACATCTTAAAAGGTCTTTTTAACCTATTAAAAAGTAATAGTTTATTACTTATCCCCACTCTACAGTTGGAGAAAACAGCTAAGAGAGGACAGCAGAGTTGAATGGAATTTTAAAGGTAACTCAGTCCTTTTACAGAAGAGGAAACTGAGGCAACAGAGGAAATGTAATGTTGAATTAGGAACATGGTCAGAGGCTTCAGAGTTCTGTCTGCCTCATACATACAGGGAACAAGACCAGATCTACCTTCTAGCCAAATCTTGACTCCAATGGAATGGAATAATTTACAGGGCATAATAAATCGGCATTTGACTCCTATACACTTATTTTCTGCCTAAATTCGGAAAATTCGAAAGTGCCTATGCTGCTAGCCATCACCTGTAAATGCATTAGGAAAAAAAAAAAAAAAAAGATACTTTTTTGATGACCATGAGTGTTATCCAGTTGGTTTTTTGTTTGGTTTTTGTCCTATGTCTACTGTTATTCACCCAGAAACTCCACACCTTTAGTGTGATTGTGTCCCTACCCTAAGTCTGGATGTAGATTGGAGAGAAGAAAAGCGACTTTAATAATAGGGCAGGTCAGAGGTTTGCCTGGTGACTATGTCATCTACCATTTGTTCAGCGAACGCTTTAATAGCAGAGGCTATTAAATGTTTGCAGGTGCTGTTTTTAAAAGAGAAAACTCAAGTATGTATTAGAGGATAATTGATAATGTAAAGCTGTAAAGGTCTAAGGCAGTCACAACTGCTATATACAGCAGGCAGCATGCAAAGCAGATGGAAAGAAAAAAGGCACATAAGGGCCGGGCTCGGTGGCTCACGCCTGTCATCCCAGCACTCTGGGAGGCCGAGGCGGGAGGATCGCTCAGGGTCAGGAGTTCGAAACCAGCCTGAGCAAGAGCGAGACCCCGTCTCTACTAAAAAAAAAAAATAGAAGGAAATTAATTGGCCAACTAAAAAGATATAGAAAAAAATTAGCCGGGCATGGTGGCGCGTGCCTGTATAGTCCCAGCTACTCGGGAGGCTGAGGCAGGAGGATCACTGGAGCCCAGGAGTCTGAGGTTGCTGTGAGCGAGGCTGACCCCATGGCACTCTAGCCTGGGCAACAAAGCGAGACTCTATTTCAAAAAAAGAAAAAAGAAAAGAAAAATCAAGTATGTATTAGAGGATAATTGATAATATGAAGCTGTAAAGGTCTAAGGCAGTCACAACTGGTATATGTAGCAAGCAGCATGCAAAAGAGATGGAAAGAAAAAAGGCACATGGACATTTAGTCTTGAGTTTCCTGTATGTCATGTCGAAGTGACTTCATCTCCTCCTCCTCCTCACTGCTTGCTCACTAAATGTGCACCCAGCTGTCCCCTCTCTCCAGTTTCTCACTCACATATACCCTCTGCTTCTCCTGCCTTTTTAAGGCCCAACCCCAGTGCCTCAGCTGGACCTGAATGATTAGGTGTGGCCCTACAGCTCACTCTCACTTATTCAGCTGTTAAAGCCGCTTAAAACCCTCATAAGAACATTAACATTTGGGCGCCAATAACAGATTGACCTTTATTCATAAAGTGCAAATAGTTGGAAGTTGAACAGATTGGTTGCCAGCGATGGCCTTTTATGTGCAGTTTAGGGCTTTGATTTCTCTCCCCTTTCTTCCTTTAATCTGACATCGCAGGCTTGAATAGGGTTTGCGGTCTAAGTAAACAGGCCAAGGGGTGGGGTGAGGGGGAGGTTAGGCCTCCGCTCTTGTGGCTCCGTTTGCTTGTGCCCAGGGAAGGAGACACAGCAGGGGGACTTCTAAAAGATTTGCCTTTGCAATTAAACAATTTAAGGATTGGATTGGAAACCCCAAAACCGAATGGAGCCGTTGCAACGGCTCTGAACAGAATGCACAACGAGAGTCTTTCTGTGCACGGGACCATTTATCCAAAACTATTCACGTAGGTGGTGAATGAGAACGTAAGGGATTTATATTAACTCTCTTGGAAAGTTTACTCTGTGTCATGCACAAAAGGGAAACTCGGGAACCCACAGAGCCTATGGATTTAAAATGGGACCACACTGCCCTTGCTTTGTTACCCTCCTTCTAGGCAGCTGGGAGCATTTCCACACTGACGGTTGCAGAGCGTGGCTGAAGCCCTTTTAAAAACAAGCTGTGTTTCTTTAAAGCAGGCATCCTCAAACTACAGCCCGAGGGACACATGCAGGCCACCTAGCACATGTATCCGGCCCCTCTAGGTATTTTTGCCACCGCTGCTTGTCCTGCTTAGCAGCCTACTCGTCCCGGGCCCACGGTGCACACTCTCCAACGGTCTAAGGGACAGTGGCCTGGCCCCCGTTTAAAAAGGTTGAGGACCCTTGCTTTAAAGCATTCCAAGGAAACATCTCGTAAGCATCGGCTCTTTTAAGATACTCTTCAGGCCGGGCCCGGTGGCTCACGCCTGTAATCCCAGCACTCTGGGAGGCCGAGGCGGGAGGATCGCTCAAGGTTGGGAGTTCAAAACCAGCCTGAGCGAGACCCCGTCTCTACTAAAAATAGAAAGAAATTAATTGGCCAACTAAAGATATATATACATAAAAAAAAAAAAAAATTAGCCGGGCATGGTGGCGCATGCCTGTAGTCCCAGCTACTCGGGAGGAGGCTGAGGCAGGAGGATCGCTTGAGCCCAGGAGTTGGAGGTTGCTGTGAGCGAGGCTGACGCCACGGCACTCACTCTAGCCGGAGCAACAAAGTGAGACTGTCTCAAAAAAAAAAAGATACTCTTCAACACAGCATTCAGTTCTGCGTTATTTTTTTCCCCCGATGTACCTTGACGATACTTTACTTCCAACGGCACAAGCCTACGCTCTATAGCAAAGTAGAGAATCTTTATAGCATTTTCCTAGACAGCATGTGCAAATGGAAATCTTCCCCACGATCAATTTTGCCCATTTAGAAATAATAAAGTGAGTCAACAGAAACTAACACAGGAAATAGGAAGTACAAAGCTCTCATGAATAAACAGAAGGCAATTTTATTTGAGTACTGGTTCTGCTAGAGCTTTTTGAACTGCCTTTTTTTTAAAAAAAAAAAAAAAAAAAACCTTAAATGTCTGTATTTTGGGAGTACAGGGATATTTCTTTTTCATCCAGACCAATTTGTATTAAGAACGCTGACTTTAGAATTAGGCAGTTCCAGGTTTGTGGCTCAGCCCTTTTTTTAGATGCTTATTAACTATGTGACTTAGACATAGAACTGGTCTCAAAGCCTCATTTTCTCTAATTTAAGGGTCACTATAGCACCAGTCTCAGAGCGGTGAGCATCTCTATGAAGCACCTAACACGGTTCCCACCCCTTAGTACTCAGTAAAACTTAGTTACTGTTTCTCCTATCAATTTTTAATTTTGTATCATGTTGCTGTCATAGGTCTATAGGGAGAATGTGACAAAAAGAATAGAAAGTGCTTAGTAATGGACCCACCCCCAAACTACAGTGTTTCCCCAAAAATAAGACCTACCCATACAATAAGCCCTAGCAGGATTTTGAAGCATTTGCGCAATAGAAGCCCCGAAAATCAGCCCTAGTGATGGGCGTGGCCATGAAAATCAGCCCTAGTGATGGGCATGGCCATGAAAATCAGCCCTAGTGATGGGCGTGGCTATGAAAATCAGTCCTGGTGATGGGCATGGCTATGAAAATCAGCCCAAGTGCTGGGCGTGGCTATGAAAATAAGCCCTAGTGGTGGGCGTGGCTATGAAAATCAGCCCTAGTGACGGGCGTGGCTGCGCAGTGCATCTGCACAACCCATGCGTGTGGTCGCAGAGCGGGAAAGGACACGAGCAGCCCTTCTCATCCGCCCCATGAGAGCTCTAGTGCTCGACAGGAGAGATCGGGGCCGGTGGCTCTAAAGGAAACAGAGTCGCAAGACATTCAGGATGGGATTCGGGGTCTGGAGAGTGAGGATGATGTTCCAGAAGAAGACGCCTTCACTGTGTTTGAATCAATGCAGATGGTTGTACCGTACTTAAAAAAAATAACACATCCCCTGAAAATAAGCCCTAGGGTGTCTTCTTGAGGAAAGATAAATATATAAGGCCCTGTCTTATTTTCGGGGAAACACGGTAACCTCGAGGAATAGAAACTGCTGTTATTATTGCTGCTATCAGTTCGTACTTTCTAGTCCACACATTGTTTCACTGTCTCAAACTACGCTGCATCTCTGTCTTGCAGCAGAAAACAGGTCTTCCATTCTTTTCGCAACCCCTGCTGCTCTGAGCACCGGTATCAGACAGCAGAGTGGATGTTGTCACTAAGTAAGTGACTTCTTGGTTAACTCGCCCTCCCTACTTGATTGGGAACGACTTGCTCCCAGGTTGAAAACAGAGGCATCATCAGCTTTCACCGCTTCTTCAGTCCTTCCAGCTAATCTGCTGCTGGGTCCAGTCACTTCTTGCTTTAATAATTAGCTCCCCTCCTCCCCATTCCTGTCGCACAGTCTCCGAATGGAGAAACCCCCCCCCAGCACTATCTACCGCTCCCCACTGCTCCCACCCACTCGGCAAACCGACCCCCCCAAATATTCCCCAAGCTTCTCCCACGCCTCTCCCTAGCTCTTCATGCATCAGCCTTTCTCCCTAGTCCAGACTTTCCTTACTAAGTAGCATGGGAAGTTGCACGGATGGAAAGAGTTTAAGAAAGAAATAAGAACATTTAGAACATTATCCACAGTGCTTTGATTCCTGAACTCAGCAGATCCTAAGTTGGGACATTTGCTAACAACTGGTTAACCATCTTGCCCGCACACACCTGGCCTTAGGACCAGAGGAGGGATCAGTTTAGAGGCTCAGAGTTTAGAGGATCAGTTTAGAGGCGATGGGTGGATCAGAGCTACTATTTGGAGGGGGGGAAGCAAAAGCCCTTAAACAGCCCCCCTCCCCCAGCTACTGTGACTGCTGTCATCTTATAAGTAACAACAACAAAAAAAGAGGGTCTTTCCTCCAAAGTTTCAGACTACCAACGTGTCAACGTTAGAACGAGCACGGTGACTTCATAGAACGTCCTCTTGGAATCTCAAAACAAAGGGCAGAACACCAAGGAAGAGTTCAAAACGGCACCCGAGTACACAAACACGCACACGGACCGTCACACGGATGGCAAAAAGAAGGAAAAGAGCAAGAGCAAAGAGAGATATTAAATTTCAGATTCCTGGGGGACAGGTCCTCAATCCTCCCAAGTCCTCCAAAGAAGGGACAAGAGACAGAGGCAACAGTGCTCATACTTTCTCCCAGGTTGTGTCCCCTCCCATGAGCAAATCCAATAATCCCCCACCAAGAAAGGGCAAAGTGTTTATATTCGGTGGCGACCCATGTCTCTGCCACTGTTATTTATTTTATTTTATTTTTTCAGAGCATTTTCTCCCATGATCAGAGACTGTAATGCCAACTCGCTCTCAAGCCAAGGCATTCTAATGAGGGAAAGATTTCAAAAAGATGATGGATGGAGTTTTAAATGTCTACCGAAATAACGCACAGAAAAGTCTTCATTGTAAAGGAGAAAATGCTTTAAAAAGTGTCTTTAAATAAATCCTCAGTAACAGACACTTGGCAAGACCAGAGCTGCTTCCCGGGCCATCCTGGGAGAGTGTGGGCTTTTTATGGATTCCAGTCGAAGCACCAGCGCTGACAGCAGCCCCTAATCTATAGGATTGTTCCGAGCTTGCGAGAGTCTCATTAATTAGTAGCTGATGAGGTACAAAAGGAGTAAATTTTGTTTCCATTTAACGATGACCTTTCATTTTAATTCCATTTCCTTGGTGAAAACCTGGAGATCCTATGACAATCCCCAAACAGAGTTTTTAGAAGCTCCTCTAAGGCAAATTGCTTTCGCTTCTTGGCCCTTTATGGAATGCAAAGCTGCGGCGAACCTAATGTGCTTCTGGAGAAAAGGACCAACTGTGGAAAATGTAGGATTTTAGATGGTCCGGGAAATTTTGGCAGGGTTTAGATAGGAGAAAAAAAAAATGGAAGGTTTCGGTTGCATTTGTAACGAGGAACAAATCACGTAAAAACTCTGAGGATGACAAAAATAAATTGTTGCCGTCAACACTAAAAGCACTTAATGCACCTAGGAAATCTTAAATAAGCCGGAGATCAATGCCTGGCACAAAGTATACGCTTAGTAAATTTCTATTGAAAGAAAGAAAGAAAGAATGAATGAATGATTCTCTTGGTGTCAGCTGATTCTCAGTCAACATTGGTTATTTTCAGCTGTGACTTTCCTCAATTCAGATAAGCAGTGGATTCAGTACGCTACAGCTGCTAAAACACGCAGAACCATTAGCCATTTGAACAAAGTAAGAGGAGAAGAGGTGTTTTCATTTCTTGCTTGCTTTTTTCCCCTCTTTTTCAACACCAAGTCATCTTGGCCAAAGACACCTTTCAGATTCGTGCCATCCTGGAGCCCACGTCTTCAGAGAGGGAGTGAGTCTCAGAGATGTGTTGAAGATATCTGCCTCACACGGCACTTGGAAGTTTTCCAAAACTGGAAGTTAAATTATCTGAAGGCCACGTCAAAGCATCCTGCTATGCACAGTGGCCCCCACTCCTCTCCCTGTCCACGCATAGACACGCAAACCTACCAGACTGCCCACTTTTTTTTTTTTTTTTTTTTTGAGACAGAGTCTCACTCTGTTGCTTAGGCTAGAGTGCCGTGGCGTCAGCCTCGCTCACAGCAACCTCAAACTCCTGGGCTCAAGCCATCCTCCTGCCTCAGCCTCCCGAGTAGCTGGGACTACAGGCATGCGCCGCCACGCCCGGCTCATTTTTTCCTATATATTTTTAGTTGGTCAATTCATTTCTTTCTATTCTCAGTAGAGACGGGGTCTTGCTCTTGCTCAGGCTGGTCTCCAACTCCTGACCTTGAGCGATCCTCCCGCCTCGGCCTCCCAGAATGCTAGGGTGACAGGCGTGAGCCACCACACCTGGCCAGTTGTCCTCTTGTTTTAAAGTCCTCTGTGCAAAATTTTTCTAGGGAACGGCCTGCCTTAATTAAATACAAAGAAACGCTGTTTTATTCTGCAATGTTCTCTCCTTCCTTCCCCAAATTCCACTGCCCTGGAGAGAAGGAGGGAGAGTGGCAAGAAGAGAGGTAGGGAGAGAGAAAGGAAGGGAGGAAAGGGAATGGGGATGAGAGAGAGAAAGAGATCCTCTTGTCAGCAAACTCCTTACTAAAAACATTAATTCCACTAAAAGCATCAAAAGGGCTTTTTTTCCCTTAGAATAAAGAAAAAAATAATACAGCCGCATAGCAAAATGGAAGGCTTGAATGAACATTGCAAGTTCTACCTGTCACAAGCCATTAGTTGAATTGCCTAAAGAAATCCCTTGACAAGTCTAAGTGCTGTTTTTATGTTAGAGAGCTTCATAATGTTGCCCGCAAGAAGAAATTTCTCCACGAAAAGCTCCTTTCTGTTTAATAAAGTGATTTGTTCCAGTAACAGTGATAATAAAATTGCTGAATGGAAACAGGGTCGTTCCATGAGGACCTGAATCCGATTTGCCAAGGCTAGTACGATTACACTTTTATCTCCGTGTTTACTCATTTGTAGAATTGCTGCCGGTGTTTTTTGATACACAATTAATAGGATTAATGGTTTCCAGGACCAGAAGGCGGGAGAGGAGAACTGAACCCGTTTCCCCGGGGTACAGCAGTTGTGTGTCAACCTGTTTAGGCCCGTGAGCCTGGTTGATTGTGCAGCTACACGATGATAGGTTGACTGCCCTGCTTTGTCTTCTCAAATGGCATTTCTTTTTCCAGTGAAAATTATTTTGCAGAATCCTATCTATGTTAAGTTCAGTCCCTCCCGTCTGTGAGTTCCTCAAGCAGCTCATGGTGGAAATTCATGGCCCGGGAAGAAAAAAAAGGTAAAGACAGAAATAGCAGCCATGCTTTCCTAAAAATCTAACTTTTAGAGTGATCTAGCTTCCTCACCTAATAATTCTTATTTAGCATTATTTAGTGCCTTTAATAACGAGACGAGAGATTTTGGCAGACCATTTCATGTATTAGCTGGGAATTTTCTAAGGCCTGGGACCAGAAGCGTTTCAAAGTTTGGATATTGTGGGATTTTGGAATATTTGCATACACATAACGAGGTATCTTTGGGATAAGACCCAAGTCTAAACACGAAATTCGTTTGTGTTTCATATACACCTTATACTAACTTAGCCTGAAGGTAGGTCTATATAGTATTTTTAACAATTCTGTGCATGATGCTAAGTTTTGACTGCTTTCTGGTGTGACCCATCATCACATGAGATCAGGTGTGGAATTTTCCACTTGTAGGATCATGTCATCACGGAGCATTTCGGATTTCGGATTTTCGGATTAGGGACGCTCACACTGTATTATTTACCTTTCTATAGAGTCCCTCTTGTGCCATGTATGTGATTTGTCATCAGCCACTGAACAATTTCAAAACTTTTTTTTTTCAGGATATTCTTTCAATGTCTTTTCCAGTTGGTGAAGTCCTTTACTACAACTCTGCATAGGAAATATCACACAGATATTGTTCATAGTTTTCCCTTTAAAGTGATAGGGTAGGCCGGGCGCAGTGGCTCACGCCTGTAATCCTAGCGCTCTGGGAGGCTGAGACGGGAGGATCGCTCGAGGTCAGGAGTTCAAAATCAGCCTAAGCAAGAAGGAGTCCCTGTCTCTACTAAAAAAAAAAAATAGAAAGAAATTAATTGGCTAACCAAAAAGATATAGAAAAAATTAGCCGGGCATGGTGGTGCATGCCTGTAGTCCCAGCTACTCGGGAGGCTGAGGCAGGAGGATCGCTTGAGCCCAGGAGTTGGAGGTTGCTGTGAGCTAGGCTGACGCCACGGGACTCTAGCTCGGGTGACAGGGCAAGACTCTGTCTCAAAAAAAATAAAATAAAATAATAAAGTAATAGTGTATGCAAGTCTTAATAATATGGGCACCTTTTTTTACATGTCAGTGGTCCTCACTTTGCATGGTGGTTTGAGACAATAAAAAAGATCTTACAAGTTGAAATCATGCAAAGCAATCTCAATCATAAAGAAGAAAAATTATGATGGTTCCAAGGACATATCAAAAGTGTCATCAAAATGCTAAAAATTCTTACTGTGTTACAAACGTATAATGAAATGAAAAATAGTAAAACTAGTATTTATTTAGTACACTGTAACTTAAAACATTAGAAACATCAATATGTTTTTGTTCCTTTGTAAAAAAAATTTAAAAAAACTCATTAATCCTAGCACTCTGGGAGGATTGCTCAAGGTTAGGAGTTCGAGACCAGCCTGAGCAAAAGTGACACCCCGTCTCTACTATAAATAGAAAGAAATTTATTGGCCAACTAAACATATATATAGAAAAAATTAGCTGGGCATGGTGGTGCATGCCTGTAGTCCCACCTACTCGGGAGGCTGAGGCAGGAGGATCGTTTGAGCCCGGGAGTTGGAGGTTGCCGTGAGCGAGGCTGATGTCATGGCACTCTAGCCTGGGCAACAGAGTGAGACTCAGTCTCAAAAAAAAAAAAAAAAAAAACTCATTAAGTGTAACAATACTTGTCTTTTCATATACACATGGGCATCTTTTCTATGCACTGACAAATTATCACTTCTTTCTTAGAGCAGCTTCCAGCATTTCCAAAAGGATAGCTTCCTATCTGTTATAATGTGCATGTCGTGAAATATCTATGAAAGTTCTTTTAATGTTACATTTTTTGCTAATGTCACTTCATCTGGTACGTTTATCTTTTTCATGACAACCACAAGCCATGAGGCAACACAACTACACATTTTGCTGAATAGCAGTTCTCAGCAACAAATCGCTGAAAGATTGATGAAACAAGTGATGTCATTGGTCACTGATCATAATGCACCTCTTTTATCTACCTAGTGATTAGTGAAGAGCTAGCATAAAAGTTTATGCTTTATACAATTATTCACCATTAATACACCATAATAACTTAAATTTGAACCGTGTTGTTGAGAGAGCTGGTGTTGTTTAAGTAAACCATAGTAACTGAAACTTATTCATAGCAGAACCTTGAGGAGTGAGGACACCCTATATCTGACTGATATCCAGTGCTTTGTGGATTTGGTACAAGAATTTAGCTAACAAACACAGGATGAAAAGAATCTATCACCATCCTGGCCAAGGGCTATTGAAAGGAACAAAAGAACACATGTGATTTCTTATACATACAATGTGTATATACACCCCCCAGGGACCATGCCTAAATTCTTAGATCACAGTGGTTAAGTGTATGTGTTTTAGAATCTTGCAGAACTGAGTTCAAATGTTATTTAATCTCTCACAAACTTCAATTTCCTCATACCTAAAAAGCCTATGTCAAAGAATTGTTGTGAAGATTAAGAGAGAGGTAACTGGCCAGGCGTGGTGGCTCACGCCTGTAATCCTAGCACTCTGGGAGGCCGAGGCGGGAGGATTGCTTGAGGTCAGGAGTTCGAGACCAGCCTGAGCAAGAGCGAGACCCCCCCCCATCTCTACTATAAATAGAAAGAAATTAATTGGCCAACTAATACATATAGAAAAAATTAGCCAGGCGTGGTGGTGCATGCCTATAGTCCCAGCTACTGGGGAGGCTGAGGCAGGAGGATCGCTTGAGGCCAGGAGTTGGAGGTTGCTGTGAGTGAGGCTGATGCCACGGCACTCACTCTAGCCTGGGCAACAAAGCGAGACTCTGTCTAAAAAAAAAAGAGAGAGAGAGAGATAACTGAAGACTAAGAGAGATGATCTGTGTAATATTTTTGATATAGCGCCTGGCTTGTAGTAGGGTTGATTCGATGGCATTGATGGGAATAGAAATGATGATGGTGGTCATGTCATGGTGCTATGCCAATGAGTACCCACAAGAGAAATGGAATACTGAACTTTAAAAAGGGATATAACCAGAATACTAAATTGGAATCCCTGAGCTTCCCAGAAGGTTATTACAGCACAGATTTATAATGAACTCACAGAACATTGACTCTGAAAATCTAGAACTTTAAATGGGTTATAATGCTTTCAGTTCGGGGAAAAATGAGCAAATCAGCTTTGACATCTCTCCATGCCAAGTCATGATGCCAAAAAGCATTTATGTCTCCATTGTAAGCTTCATCCAACATCCATTTACCAGTTCCTGGTTGGCAAGTCCAATTGGTCTAGAATAGGGATTTGAACAGCAAAATTGGCAATATTTTAAGCTGCATAGATTGGAGCTGCCAGCACGAGTTGCACAATTGTAAGAAGAGCTCAGCTTGCCGATCGCAGGAGCTTACTGTGAATTTACCTTTGAGCAAATTGACCTTCATTAACCATCTGAGTGCCATGCCCATTTTTAAAATTTCAAGGATCCTATAGATCCTAATTAGAATAGGTTAAATGCACTTAGAGTGAATCACACAAAAGACTAGTGTTATTCAAACAACTGAAAAGTCTTTGAGCTTTACACCTTATTCCTAAACTATGTTCTATGGAACATCAGTATTCCTTGTGATAGGAATACATACTCCTCATGAAAAAGGGGGAGGAAGTTGTATCATCATGCATTTGGAGATTCACAATGTGCATCAGCATTCCGAAGACAGAGAATTTTTGTAGTTAAAAAATAATTCTTCGAGGCTGAGCGAGGTGGCTCACACCTATAATCCTAGCACTCTGGGAGGCCAAGGCAGGAGGATCGCTCAAGGTCAGGAGTTCAAAACCAGCCTGAGCAAGAGTAAGACCCCATCGCTACTAAAAATAGAAGGAAATTAATTGGCCAACTAAAAATATATAGAAAAAATTAGCCGGACATGGTGGCGCATGCCTGTAGTCCCAGCTACTCGGGAGGCTGGGGCAGAAGGATTGCTTGAGGCCAGGAGTTGGAGGTTGCTGCGAGCGAGGCTGATGTCACGGCACTGTAGCCCAGGCAACAGAGTGAGACTGTGTCTCAAAAATAATAATAATAGTAATAATTCTTCAAATTTAGTTAATCACATTTCCCAAAGATATTGAGCCTGAAACACTTAAAAAAAAATCACTTTCTCTCACAGAAGACAGTGTTACATGTAACAGTTTGGGAAAACCACACAAATAGTATAAATGAACTACAGGTTCACACCATTCCACAATTTACATCTTGAAGCACAGATGAGATTTTAAGAGTATTTCTGCACTGTATCCTTGAGCATCCACACATGTTGGAAATGAAGTCCAGGTGGCTTTTAGCACGACATTCACAATGACGCACAAGTTTGCCCAGAATGATTTATTCCTGACACAAGTTCTCCTTGCTCCATTCCTCTGAATTCCCCACACTGGAGCAGGCTATCTTCCTTAAGACCCACTTTTTCTCATTGGGTAGAGTTCCTTGTCCGGTCATCTTAACTGGCCCCCCCTCCCCTCGTTCAATTTGTCAACGAGAAAACATGTTTTCAACTCCTAGCTCTGTGTTGAGAGGAACACAAAAGATACATACGCTCTGGGCCTTGGCCTTACAGGTTAGCAGGGGAAGCAAAACTAAGGTTTGTAAAGCAGTTGAGCAATGACTCCAGAGGTGGTCAAATAAGGAGAGACCAACATGGACCGTGATACCTGGAGAAGCTTTGGTGGAGAAGATGGACTTGAGCATCTGAATAGGACTTAGACAAGTGTGGAGGGAGAAGGAAGATGTCCACAAAAAAAGAATGACCAAAGTCAAAGAGCAGGAAGAAGTATTTGGTTTGGGGAAGGGTGTGGAGAAGATCAGGTATAGAAGTCCGATGAGAGGAGGACATTTATGGTGTGTGGAGAGAGAAAAAAGATGGGCAAATACAGTGGGATTCACACGGTGGAAGACTCAGACTACCAGATCAACAAGTTCAATTAGTTTTGTAGGTGGAATACACGATCATTAAGGACCATGTCATATATTTGAGCCTGGTCGTAAAATAATCAAATGAGCATTCTAGAAAGGTTAGTATGGGATCTTACATGGTGAGGTTAGAGACAGAAACAAATAAACCAAAGGCCAGGATCGAAGTTAGAATACCTTGGAAGTAATCCACGTGTTAAGACTCTTGACAGGTGGGAATAAAATAGGAAGAAAGAAGAAAACGTAAATCCAAAAATCCGAAGGCACAAATGAGATTTGGTTGTGAGCGAAGGGTAGAGTTGAATACAATCCCAAAGTTTCTAGTCTTACCAGCATGGGTAATTCTAGGAAACACATTTTAGGGGAAGAAGATGGAATATTTACTAAGTGGTAAATGAAAAACCATTTTTATAGCTTTCTAGTCTCCTTCATCTACAATTCATTCCAATCTATGTATCCTACATTATTTTCCACTATCCAGTCATCATTTCAACAATTATTTTGTAAGCACCTGTTGTATGCCAAGCAATATTCTAAGCACTGGACAAACAGACAAAAAACCAGACTGTAGTGCAGTTGGAGGCAAAGGGTGGATATGAGGAATGGGTATGTAAATAAATAATTACACAATGTGAAGTTTCTCAACATATTTTCTATTTTCAGATTAGAGGAGATAGATGCTAATATCCACTGAACTCGCACTACATTCCAGTCTTTTAGATTCATCTAACCTAATTTCTACATCAACACCAAGAAGTAGATATCGTTATTCTCATTTCTCTTGATCAAAATCACCACCGATTTAGGTTCCCACCACACGGAACCCCTTAGGACCCCCACTCTGTGAGAGAACTCAACCCCCTGGAAAATACCAAGGACTTCTGGATGGATGACAGGGGACCCTTCACCATAAGGAAAATAAGACTTGTCCCAGCTCCATAAGGCTTCAAAGATTCTGCCCAAGGACCAGGAGCGACGGATCAGATTTCATGGATTTTCATGCATGTATTTTTTTCATATCTTAACATCTTGAAGTTGGGATACCTCTTACCATCCAAGAAGTATCCATCCTTCTGGTGAAAAAGGATTCTTTCATCTACCCAACTGCCCCTGGAATCTGTGTCTAGAGAGAAAGCAACATCCTGCTTCATAGAAACTGTTAATTTCTGTGTTACTGTTTTTGTGATGTGTTTCCATCATAGAGATTGCCAGTCTGCATCCGAAAGAATGGTCTTCCTTAACGATTAAAAGAAAAAAGGCAACCATAAAATGAAATTGAGGATTTCATGTCCAACCCACATTTTATCAACTTTAAATTTATTGACTAGAAGCAAGAAAAGATATTTCCTTAATCAGTGGGAATCATTCTGCAAATCTCCAAATATTGCTTTTGGAAAACCATTATGTAATTATTGTGTCATCAGTTGTTTCTGTTACTTTTACAATGTGTTTCATTGCCAGGCTTTGCTCATGCAATTGGTGACGACGTAGACTTCCACATTTACACTTTCCCTCCACCCATAAAATAAAATTAAGGACGTCGTGGCCCAAATCAATTTAAACCCCCCCCCCCCCGCAAAAAAACTTCGTTTCCAACAAAGTGAGAAATAAATATTAGCAATTCTCCACTCTGAGAAGAAGTACCAGACTTACAATGAGCCTAAGAGAGCACAGTGGGTAGCAGCTTGACACGTGTACATTTTTACGACAGGTAGCCAACTCAGCTCTTTAGGTTTTGTCACGCTGCCAGTGTTTTTGCTTGGCGTGACTTCAAGGGTCTTATGTTGCCCAACCCAAGGCAGCCCCCTTAAGGATACGTGAGCCAAGCTGACTGCATGCAAAGCAGGCTGGGCCTTGGAATCAGTTTACATGGGCATGTTGTCAGAGAAGGATGTTTATACGTGTGAGAGTCTTAAAGGGCTGAATAGAAAGATCAGAAGCAAGGTTAAGCAGAATGGGGTTGGGAAGAATTCCACATGTCCTTAGAGGACAGGCAGAGGATAAAAGGAGGTACAGTAGGGAGGCCAGAACAGAAGTGCATTCTTCCCCGTCTAGCTGGCAAGCCCCGTAACCGTGCCATTCTTCAAACAAAACCTCTCTTGGCCTCAGACCCTCTGCCTGGCCATGCCAGCTCTATTGATTTACACAAAACCTTCAAGACTTTGATCAGCTACCAAAATGCAAACACGGGAAGCAATGCCCCAAAGCAGCTTGTGGAAAAAAACAGTTGATGTAAAACTTTCAAACAGCCCATTAGCAATCTCATGTAGAAATACGTATGCATACAAGCTCATCCATGCATGCCCCTTTGCACAAGAACATTTTGATACGGTCGATTAACGATGCCACGTACTTAGGACACGTATTCGCTTCGAGTCCAAAGAGACGTCTTTTACACATGGAAACTCAAAAATACATGAGATTAAACTCTCCTCTTCCTGAACCTCACACTCCCCACAACTCGAACAGGGAGGAAGGAAATCTCACTCTACCCATCCATCAGACACCAAAAAGGTGATGGAGAGTTGCGTTTACTCAGACCATAAATTCTTCCGCAGGGTAGAACGCTAGGATATGAATGGATCACGTAATTGTAAAGGCCTCCAAATATCAAAATGATCATTTCTAACTTTTTACTCCTTGTTGACTGTTCCAATGCTTTCTAGTCTGATAAATACCCAGTACATTATAGCCATCAAACAGCTGCTAAAAATAAAGCCCCGCTATATACATAAAATGCCAGGCCCTGTGGTCCCTGAGATCTTGCCCAGCCCGAAGCACTGACTCAGGGCACTAGCGTTAAAGAGCCGCTGGCAAGATTTCTAACTACGAAATAGGCAGCCAGGAGGTTTAATGGTGTGGCTCTTGTACTTTAAAGAAATTACTAAATAATATTTGTCTGCCTTGAGTCATTTGGACTCTGTTTTTGGACTTGGTGAGTGCGAAGAGCTCCCATTTTGTAAAAATAGGCACTTAATCCATTCTACCAGGGTTCCCCAAAAATAAGACCTACCCGTCAAATAAGCCCTAGCAGGATGTCTAAGCATTTGCGCAACAGAAGCCCTACCCTGAAAATCAGCCCTAGTGATGGGCGTGGCTATGAAAATAAGCCCCAGTGATGGGCGTGGTTATGAAAATAAGCCCCAGTGATGGGCGTGGTCATGAAAATCAGCCCTGGTGATGGGCGTGGCTATGAAAATCAGCCCTAGTGGTGGGCGTGGCTATGAAAATCAGCCCTAGTGAAGGGCGTGGCTGCGCAGCGCATCTGCACAACCCATGCGTGTGGTCGCGGAGCGGGAAAGGACACGAGCAGCCCTTCTCATCCGCCCCGTGAGAGCTCTAGTGCTCGACAGGAGAGATCGGGGCCGGTGGCTCTAAAGGAAACAGAGTCGCAAGACATTCAGGATGGAATCCGGGGTTTGGAGAGTGAGGATGATGTTCCAGAAGAAGACGACTTCACTCTATTTGAATCAATGTAGATGGTTGTACCGTACTTAAAAAAAGAATAACACATTCCCTGAAATTAAGCTCTAGGGTGTCTTCTCGAAGAAAAATAAATATAAGACCCTGTCTTATTTTCGGGGAAACACGGTAATAGAATAATAGCACTCTGACTCCAAGCTACTCCTTTTTTTAAAAAAAAAATTTTTTTGGTTCAATAGTCCAGAGATAAGCATTGTATACAAACTGAAAAGTCTGTGTACTGATCCTCAACGCAACCAGTAAAAATCTTGATTATAAAAGAATTTTTAAAAAATAGTCCAGAGATAAGTTTTCCCTTCACAAAGTCATTATGCATAGACTGGTCTATGGCCAGGGTACAACAGTGACCAAAGGCGGTCCCCTAACTTTTAGCCGTGGCTTCTTCCAGCTGCAGAGTCAGACTGGAAGAGAGCAACTTCCTAAGGGACAGAGAGATACACTTGCCTGAGGAGATGGGGAGGGAGGCAGCAGAATAATTTCAGTTCTAGCCTCACGCCTGTTATCCTAGCACTCTGGGAGGCTGAGGCGGGAGGCTCGCTCGAGGTCAGGAGTTCAAGACCAGCCTGAGCAAGAGCGAGACCCCCGTCTCTACTAAAAATAGAAAGAAATTAATTGACTAACTAAAAATATATTTTAAAAAATGAGCCGGGCATGGTGGCGCATGCCTGTAGTCCCAGCTACTGGGGAGGCTGAGGCAGGAGGATCGCTTGAGCCCAGGAGTTGGAGGTTGCTGTGAGCTAGGCTGACGCCACGGCACTCTAGCCCAGGCAAAAAAAAAAATTAAGAATTTCAGTTCTTTAGTCCTCAGAAGAATTCCAAACATCGTTCTAGTTCAGTGATTTCTAGCCTTGAGGTTCTCATGGATGCTAAGCCCAGTGTGTTCTGCACTGAAGCTCAAGCCCCAAGGGGTGCTAAGAAACTTCAAAACATGTACCATCTCTGGGCTGCTGCTAACACAGCCCTTTCCTAACTCTTTACTGATTAAAACGCTTCTAGAATCAGTCAAGCCTTCTCTGAAACCCACAGGGAAGAGAAGTACCGTCCAGATTTACAAACACTAAAGATCCAACCATGCTCTCCCCCCTCCTGTGGTTCAAATTCTCCTAACCTGATTCGACCACAAGACTCCTCCATTCACTCCCTTCTTCCCAACTCGGCAAACTCCCTCAGCGCCCCCATCCTTTTCTTCCGTGCCTTCTGCTGCTATTTATTACCTGTGCTCAGCAGAGAATCAGGAAGCACGATGCCCCACCCCTCGACTTCGTGTTAGCGGTTACGAAGCCTTCCCCCGCTACATGCAAATGAATTATTGTGCATCCTATTTAATCAGTTTCTTATGCAAGCCCTCCTAAAAATATATGGGCGGGCCGGGCGTGGTGGCTCATGCCTGTAATCCTAGCACCCTGGGAGGCCGAGGCAGGAGGATTGCTCAAGGTCAGGAGTTCGAGACTAGCCTGAGCAGGAGCGAGACCCCGTCTCTACTAAAAATAGAAAGAAATTAATTGGCCAACTAAAAATATATAGAAAAAATTGGCCAGGCATGGTGGCACATGCCTGTAGTCCCAGCTACTTGGGAGGCTGAGGCAGGAGGATCGCTTGAGCCTAGGAGTTGGAGGTTGCTGTGAGCGAGGCTGACGCCACAGCACTCACTCTAGCCCGGGCGACAGAGTAAGACTCTGTCTAAAAAAAAAAAAAAAAAAAGGAGGGTAGAGCAATGCCTGGTGCAGAGTGAGCACCCCTTGAACTTGAGCTGTTTTTACTAGGCATACCAGAGGCACTCAATAAATGCTCGCTGTGCTGAAATGAACATCAGCTATGAGCCAGAGCCTTGACACATGCCGTGCATTTAATTCTCACGGCAGCCCCGAGCAGAAGGAATCATCCCATTGGATGCCATAAATGAGACGGCAGTCTCAGGAAGGCATCATAACAGAGTGAGGAAGCAGAATGAGCTGACATTCGACGCCCAAATCCATGCTCAAATGTAGTGCCATCTAATAATAGCGATACATAGTAAATATTATTTTCTGTGCAATAAACAATACAGAGAGAATCAACTCTTTTATTCTCATTTTCACTCTGATATTGGACATGCCTCCAGGGGATTATGGAGTAATGTTTATTTTTTTTATTTATTATTTTTGAAACAGAGTCTCACTCTGTGGCCCGGGCTAGAGTGAGTGCCGTGGTGTCAGCCTCTCTCACAGCAACCTCCAACTCCTGGGCTCAAGTGATCCTCCTGCCTCAGCCTCCCAAGTAGCTGGGACTACAGGCATGCGCCACCATGCCTGGCTAATTTTTTGTATATATATTTTTAGTTGGTCAATTAGTTTCTTTCTATTTATTGTAGACACAGGGTCTCGCTCTTGCTCAGGCTACTTTCGAACTCCTGACCTTGAGCGATCCTCCCTCCTCGGCCTCCCAGAGTGCTGGGATTACAGGCGTGAGCCATCACGCCCGGCCTGTGGAATAATGTTTATTTACCTATGTTTTCTGTGAACTTGGAAGTCTCCAAGAATATCCCCGTGAAGCTACTAGGAATAGGAATCTAAGATAATATGATTATTTTAATTAAGCCTTGTACCATCATAGAGTCCAATCAACATTATTCTCTTGGGATCAAAGTTCTTTGGGTTAAAGTAACAGAAACACCAAACTTGCTTAAACCAAAAAGAGGGATTTATGATAAGAAAACAGAGTCAGACAACTCCAGGCAGGGAATATAGTCAGGTCTCAGAGGACTAGACCCCAGCCTGGAAAGCTGGCGGGAAGACAGCAGCCACTCTCCCGGGCTCCCTGTGTGCAGAATCAAATAGTCTGCACCCTGCTTCTCTCTTCTTCATCCTTTGCCGATCGACTTTCTCTGCTTCTCCAAGTACACCACTTCCCACAGCTCCTTAGAGCACTCGTGTAACTGACCCAGGCTGAGACTGGCACTTCTCGGTCCCAATTCAAAATTCCCACAAAGAACGATATGGAACAGGAATACCAAGATCTCTCTCTCATGCACACACACGATAAACCTAGACAGCATCATCAGCCTCTAGCAAAACAAATTGCTGCTACTGTGTTTCCCCAAAAATAAGACCTACCCATAAAATGAGCCCCAGCAGGATGTCTAAGCATGTGCACAATAGAAGCCCTACCCCGAAAATCAGCCCTAGTGATGGGCGTGGCTATGAAAATCAGCCCTGGTGATGGGCGTGGCTATGAAAATCAGCCCTGGTGATGGGCGTGGCTATGAAAATCAGCCCTAGTGATGGGCGTGGCTATGAAATCAGCCCTGGTGATGGGCGTGGCTATGAAATCAGCCCTGGTGATGGGCGTGGCTATGAAAATCAGCCCTGGTGATGGGCGTGGCTATGAAAATCAGCCCTAGTGATGGGCGTGGCTATGAAAATCAGCCCTAGTGGTGGG